>MJUU01024736.1:166593-188092 GCA_002080025.1 Modiolus philippinarum
ATAATAAGTCTAAGGTGTGTGTCTCATACCGATTCAATGCATAAGGTGTTTGCGGAGTTGATCGTGTACACAGCAGGTGGTATCAACAGGGAATTATACTCCGAGGTTGTCATTTTTCCAGGTAAGGTGAAGTGATTTATACAGGTAGAAGTGGTCAGATGGGTCTGATACCTGTCTTCTCAATAAACACTTAATACACAATATGGTCAGTACAAGCCTGCATAACTATGAATATACTTCTTGTATATGAATCCTAATTTCTACAATGTTTTCGGTTTATTCAACTGTGAACACGGGAACTTCGTTAAAGTTCTGGATATATTATCAATTTAATGATATATTAAGAATAAATAGCTGCAAATTTTCATTTCTTTATTGAATAAATTACAAATCGTTGAATTTAGTGAAAGAAATTATATTTATTTGGACAGATCAGAGTTATGTACTTGTTGTTTTTACACAGGCTTTTCGAGTTTTGGTATTTTGTGGTCTTTAGGTATCACGTGACTTTTTAAGTTGACAAGACGACAATATGGCGGTTGATGCACCGGGATTTGTTCACAATTAATTCAGTCTTTTACAGTTATCCGATACAATTAAACAATAATACATATATTTATGTGCTAACTAAGATATGAGGAATAAAATATTGAATTTTTATGTTTTTGCGAATTTTCCCTTTAAGTCATTTCGTACAAGATCCTTCTGGAAAAAAGAAATTCTTAATTGCTTTATCTTTTTTTTTGTCAAAATTTAATTTTTTGAAAATTCATTGGCAGCAAGGGACTTTTCTGGCATATATGTATACCCATGCACGAGTAAGAATTAGAGAGAATGTAAGGCCAGCTTGTAGTTGCAGTCAACAAATGTGTACAACCAGCTAAATCTGTCTTCAGGTCTGAATGACCTACATTCACAAATATGTAAAGAAGTTAATGGCACCTTAAGAGGATAACATTATATAAATATGTTGTTATAAAAGAAGTGGTTATTTAATTCTTTATTGTAAACTGCATTTTCTGGTACATTTTGTAGAAATCTAGAAACAACTGGTCAAAATTTTGGTCTAATCTTGTACATGTATAAAAATATTTTTTTGTTACTTGTATGATATAATTTTAATACTAAATGAATTTCACATTTTCTAAAAAAATGTTGCTTTTGGTATTTACTTGGTATTTTACAAAGCATACTTTATATAGAATTGTATTGGTCTTTTAACCTCAGACAATTTATTCATTGTCAGGAATATTGTGAAAAGAGTATATTATGTTGCTTAAATTTTTATGCTGCTACTGTAAGGGGACGAGGGTGCTAAATTTTTGCTGTTGTCCATCATTTCATAAGAATGTACAACTGAAAATTTTTGTCAATGATTTCTCGGCTAGTGTATGCAGTAATGATTGGATATTTGATCTGAAGCTTTGGTATGATGAATTGTACCTTGTCTCTCTTTTCAAGCGTGTCACTAATCTACCTGTTTGCCAAGAACTATCTGGTAGGGGCATCTGTGTCTCATAGATTATTTAAGAAATAATTCATGGCAGGTATATGGTTATTGGAAATTTAACCATGGGCTAGGCCTTTATATTCGAATTTAACCCAGAGCATTAGCAAGGGGTTAAATTCACGAATATAAAGGCCCAGCCCATGGTTAAATGACAATAACCATATACCTGCCATGAATTATTTCGATTCTAATATGACAGAAAATGGAATTTTCCATTCTGAAGCAACCTAAGAGAAGACGGATTTCCCGCTTCCATTGCTGGCTGTGTCTATGACATCACAATACAGGATCTGACGTTTTCAAACAGATGCAAGTTCAAAATTCAAATCGAAAGCAAAGCAATACACATTTTCGTGTGCATGAATAGCATGATTTAGTTAAAAACTATAGGGTTATCGAGTATTATACTGTTTGACGATTAACAAGAGCCATGTTAGAATGTTTGTTTGCTTGGGTTATTATTGTTTTTTTTATTTACAGATATGAATTTGGCTCATTAAATTGTATATTAAGTTATAATTTGACAGCTAGGGCCAAATCACATATTTTCTTATGTATATATCATATGCCAGGTTATTTTGGCGAGTCAAAAATTTTGCAGATTTGAGTGGAAAATGTATGCCAAAAATCTAAACGTTTAAAATTTTCACAGATTATCAAAGATCCTATATATATCCTAAGAACACATAAAATATTAGCTGAATTTATTTTGGGGCAATATAAGTCCATTCTTGAAAATACAAGAAAATTACCAACTATACTGTAGTTTTTTCAGGGATATATAAGATATTAGCTCCTATTACATCACTTGCAGGAACTAAATTCACAGAACTTCGATATATTGTTATTGATAATGGTTAGGACAATCAACTTTGTTCACTTTAACTTTTATTTGCTTTCTGAATATTTATTCGTATAGATTCTGGAACTTAATTACATTAACAAAAGACATCAAAAAAATTTTCTTGTCTAACTTAGTCTCATTTTTCCCTTACTTGTTCTGTTGTTAGCAGAAAAATATCTAGTACAACATTACTTTGATATGGTTGGGGGTGAAGGGTTACTATATGTTAACCGATGTATTTGTCAAATTGTCGTTACTTCTGACGTTTGACATTGGTGCCCTGCAGCAAATCTTGTAAAAGTGATATTTTGTTTACCAGCATTGGCAAGGACGTCTTATATGATGTCAAAAGACAGTATTATACATATGTTCACTGCATAAACATGTGATAAAGAAATAATTAGAACATAAGGGTTGTAGTAGTTACATCAAACAGGATAGGAAACGCCTACCTTATGGTGGTAATACAAGACTATAATATTTAGGAGTTTCTGGGAGTTTTTTTGATAAACATGCCTTACGCAGGTGAAATTTTTGTTGATCAAAATTTCAGAAGTTTGATGTAATGCAATGTTGTTAAATGTTTAGAGGAAATTGTTTACATCTGTTTACAATCTTCGTTTAATCACTGGATATGTATCATTCAGGACAGGGATTTTTTTGTTATTTCATCAAAGGTCAAAGAGAAAGCAACTATGAGGCCTTAAACACAGAGTAAAACACTCATTCCTTATCAAATGAGGCCATGTCAGCCATGCATCAATTGAAAAGATGTTGTTGGACTTGCAACAGTCATTATAGGCATCAACAAACATAAATACAATGAAAAAGTATTGGTTCAAACACTGTCATTAATTGGCAGAGTATTTCTAGAAACATTGTCATTTAATTGGCAAAGTATTCATACAAACACAGTTTCATTTATGGGCAAGGTATATTTACAAACACTGTCATTAAGTGGCAGAGTATTTGTAGAATTATTGTCATTAATTGGCAAAGTATTTGTACAAACAATGTTGGAAAAGCATATGTACAAACACTGTCATTAATTGGAAAAGTATTAATAAAAACACAGTTTCATAAATAGGCAAGATATTTTTACAAACATTGTCATTAATTGGCAAAGTATTTGTACAGCTATTTATTGGCAAGTATTTGTACAATTGGCAAAGTATTTGTACAAACGCTGTTGGCAAAGTATGTGTACAAACAATGTCATTTATTGGCAAAGTATTCATACAAAAACAGTTTCATTTATTGGCAAGGTATTTTTACAAACACTGCCATTAATTGGCAAAGTATTTGTAGGAACAAAGTTTCATCAATTGGCAAAGTATATGTACAAACACTTCAGTAATTGGCAAAGTATTTGTGCTAACACAGTCATTTATTATACCCCCACTTTGAAAAAGTTTTCACAGTTTTCTCAGCTTGTATCTGTTGGAATGATTTCATATTTGGTGAGGAGCTTGATTATGATGAGTTGTAAGGTGTAAGCTATTTTTGGGTCTGTCCTATTGCTACTTCCTGTTTGCCGATATGTTGAAGTTTTACTAAAACACACTATGGATGAGAAATTTTTGTCACAGTTTTCTCAGCTTGTATCTGTTGGAATGATTTCATATGTGGTCAAAAGCTTGATTATTATGAGTTGTAACGTGTAAGCTATTTTCGGGTCTGTCGTGTCTCTACTTCCTGTTTGCCGATATCTTGAAGTTTTGCTATAACACACTTTGGATGAGAAATGTTCGTCGCAGTTTACTTGAATTGTATGGGTGGGAATGATTTCAAATTTGGTCTGGAGCTTTATAATAATGAGTTGTAATGTGTAAGCTATTTTGAGGTCTGCCGTATTACCACTTAATGTTTGCCAATTTGTTGAAGTTTTACTATAACCATTCATTGATGATAATTTTTTCATCACAGTTTATTTGGTTTATATAGGTGGGAATGATTTCAAATTTGGATTGGAGCTATATAATAATGAGTTGTAATGTGTAAGCCATTTACAGGTCTGTTGTGCATGCACTTCCTGTTTGCCGATTCTTTAATGTTTAACTAAAACTAAACTAATGCTGTATTACCATTTCCTGTTTTCTTGGTTTATATGAGTGAGGGCGATTTCAAATTTGGTCTGGGGAACTGTTTAAAGAATTGTATTACACTTTGGTATTTATTTGTGGCCCAGTGGACCACAGTACTTCTAGTTTCAAAATATTTGTAGAAACACTTGTCATTTATTGGCCAAGTATTTGTACAAAACAGTTTCATTCATTGGCAAAGTATTTGTAGAATCACTGTCATTAATTGGCAAAGTATTCATACAAACCCATCATTAATTGCCAAGGTATTTGTACAAACAGTGTCATTAATTGGCAAAGTATTTGTACAAACACTGTCATTGATTGGCAAACTATTTGTGCAAGCTCAGTTTCATTATCGGCAAGGTATTTTTACAAACACTGGCATTGATTGGCAAAATATTTGTAGAAACACTATCATTTATTGGCAAAGTATCTTAGCACTTCATTCATCTACATATTTTGATTTATAAAGATAGAGTTGTGCAAAAATATGACATAGCTGTACTATTATTGAAAGCATTAAATTTCAATATTGAAATACAATTTATTTATTTTTTTTATTTTGATTAATTGCAGTATAGACTGTATTAGAATATATTGATACAGATTTTCTTGTTAATGAGAGATAAAGAGGTGATTCCCCATATACCGCCCAGAAGTAATCAAGCAGTACCAGAATTAATTTGACTGCACTATATGGCTAGTTTTACATAATGACAGCGATACCATATTGCCTGTAAATAAGATATTGTCTGGGTATATTATTAGGACTAAGTATGATTAGACATGGACACGATAAATATATCCTTTGAATCAGCAAAAAATCTTGCATGTAGGTAAATAGATTAGACATGCACGTCAAAGCTTTATTGTTATATGGACACCCAATATGACTGATCCAATGAGTTTTAAAATGCACCGTTATTGTTCATATAGCTTTGTTTAAACAGTTTGAGAAAAACAATGATAAAAAGTTCATGGTTAACCTATGATTATATATAATCTGTTGATTTTCACAGATTATCTGATCTGCCTACCTATGTAGGTATACCGGGAGTAATTAGTACAAAGCCTTTTGTTAAACTCCTCAATTATACGGCTTTGTTGTAAATACTGCTGACTTTGTGATGATTCAGGAACACATCTGGACTTGTCCTTCCAAATGTGATGAATTTCTGGCCTTGGGAAGAAAAAAATAAATGTTTCAATTATGATATAGATACATACATATATTTTATTCTTATAAACTTTGTTATGGCTTTTGTGCTCCAGGTTTACCTTAAAATATAGTGTTATGGTTTTCCACAAATTTCACATGATAAATAAATTTGATTTTATCCAACCAGTCATATTGGTTGTATGATATGGCAATAGTGTTTGCTTCACATTTCACTCCTAACAATATTTTGAGCTATAATTGCCATCATTTTGTGTGTGTAAGCTCTTTGCATTTTGATTATCTCTTCTGAAACTACCTCTAAACTTTACAGAAATGATGTATAGAATGTACTTTGATAAAAAAAATTTGTCATTTCATTTCGATGTAATAAAAACATAGCCACCAGTGCAGTACATAATTTAACAGGGAAGATCTCCTGTGAAACTAGCTGAATCAATCGTTACAGGATTGATATACGATAGGTCCTTAAAGGGGTCTCAATGGGGGTCCCTTTCCAGAAATCTCGTTAATTTTTTCTACTCTTTACAGTTTCATGGGTGGGAAAAAATTTTACAAAGACTCTTAAAGAGGCCACTTTTTCCCATTTCACGAGCTCAATTTTGAGCAGTTGACCCGCTTCACGCTGTAATCCTTTCCGGTTTTCATGTGCACTTTTTAACCATGAATCTGTTTCTCGCTTGCTTAAAAAGGCCAATCCCACTTCCCGCTATATCCCATTGAGACCAACCTTTAGTATTAGTACATTAGAGTGGCTCAGATCCAACAACAAACATGGCTGTTGGTGCAGTACTTTTAGTTCTACATAGAAAATGATGGGAAGCATGCTTCTATTTGAAGCAAACTGGAGGGGAATGATGAATGCAAGGTCTTGTACAAAGATTACTCATTTCGTTTAGATTCATAAAAAAATGTTGTCATCAGTGCATATTACTTAGAACTTTGTAATATTTATGCTAGTTTACCAAATAATATTTTGCTTTGTTATGCTGTATAATTTTCTATGAAAATGCAAAAATTTAAGGTTGTTCAATGACACTTTTTTTCTGCGTAATAACTGAATTTCAGTCAACAAATCAAATTTTTTAGCACCTGATTTTGCACATGTGACAGAAGTTGTTTTTCAAACAAAGGGCCATTAATTGTCTGTCAACAGATTTTTGCTTAGCCTACAGCTAGCTGAAAAGGTTCAGAGAGGACTGATAGCATGTTTAGGAAGATTCTCCAATTTTATTTTTCATTCAAGTTCAAGTGGATTTGTTTATTTTGATTACTTTTTATGCTATTTCCCAGCAATGTAGGTAAGGATTTTGCACAGTGTGCAAATAAATGGGCTATTACATGTTAAAAGGGACAAAAATTTCACGTCATTTAAGTCCACAAATTTTGTTAAGCTCTTATTGTTCCAATCTACTTGGTATTAGGGCTAAAGGAAAATGTCATTTAACTATATATGTCTTAAACCTGCAATGTCCATAGTAATTTTGCATACTTGTTCAAATTATTCAGACTGTAGAAGTATCTTGCTGAACTTTGCATGGCAATCTATTTGGCAGAAAAATTAGTTTGTTGACCTCTTTTCTAAGTTAGTAATTTATATGTACTTTTTGTGTTGTCAGTTTTGTCCTATTGCCCTCGTTTTTTGCTTTATTTCAATTGGCCAAAGAGCAGAATTTATTATTAATTACACCATGTGTTGTAATTAGTATCTCACGTAAGGGTGGAAATGTTAGTTGTATATTGTAACATGGTGGTCCTACTAATGTTTCTGGCACACCTTTGTATTGTCTTGTTTACATATTGTTCTTTTTGTGTAAGAATGGTTCGTTGCTTGTTTTAACTCATATAACAATTTGTAAACATTTGAAAAACAAAATACATAATTCATTATATGGCCGTACTCTCCATAAACTGACTCTTTAAAGCTATTAGTAATTACATATATATAGCAAGTTCCTGTCTGATAATTTAAAGTCTAAGCTTTTGTCCGCTACAACCACTGTAATCCCTCGATCAGACTATATTAGCTGATCATTGACTCATGATCGTCTTTAAAGCTATTTATAGGAAGCTGATGTGGCAGTCGGCAGCTTTTAATATCATGTGACCAAAACAATAATAAACAAATTTTAGTCATGTTGACTATGATATGATAAATAATTAATAGTGTCTTTTTTATAGAACATTTACAGTATATAAAAATGTAAAATCCATTTAAAAATCGTAGAAAAGTATATAAGTAAATTATTCGCTGATCACCCCATATCCAGATGTTACATAGACTGATTCATTTCAGGATGACAGATATCAGGTCTACTGGTATTGACCATAAAATAACATTGCTTTTGGACATCATGATAAGGTGACCTTACCCCCAAAGGCTTGTCTGTCTGTCAGCATCTGTTTTTATAATGAAATAAGATTAAGAAGAAATTGAGGGAGATAAAATTGGGACAACATTCTAATATCAAACATAAATATACCATTCTTTTATTTATCCAATTTTAAGGACTCTTTTGAATACTGCACCTACTTAACTATTCAGAATATTAGTCATGTAGAGCCTTGTCAACTGGAATAAATTCAATGTTTTGCAATAATGTAACATAGTTCAGCACCATATTTACATTAAATAACATAACAATTTACAACTTGAGGATAGTTATTTGTCTGTTTTAGTACCGGTACAACAACAGTCAAAAGTTAGACATTATTACTAGTTCTATGATCAAGCTGGCTATAGTAGATTAAATAGAGGGCTACTGAATTTGATAAATTGGGGTCTACCCAAATTTCACAAAGATATATATTTGGGACTGGTTAAACCTTAGCACGACCAATGATTTAGGCTTCTTGTAGTCCTTTAGTATACTGAAATGATAAAATTATGGGTCAAACTCTTGTTTAAAACACCTTTTAGAAACGTTCAATACTGTATTCTGCATATCAAGCACCCCTGGCCATAATGATGAATTGATAATTGTGTTTGAAATCCTTATAAGTGCTATCTCTAATTGTGGCTGTTATATGGTAAATTTCGTATTTATTTCATATGTTTTCGATCACTTACACTATTTTGACTCCATATGCACATGTGTATTCCAGTCTAGTGTGTTAGAATTTCCTGTTGTAAACAATCTATCCATCATGTCATTGGAATTACAGCACAACAATTGAGTGTCATCTGTATTATTTTATCCTTCCTGTGTCAATGATTTTTGTCTTGCAAGTGACGAAAGTTCACGAAAGCTAAATATAGGGATAGCATTTCCAGCAGCATTTGCAACAGCAGTGGCCATGTCAACATGTGGAAACTATTGAGAATTTATAAGCTTATGGTAGTTTAAGGTCCATAGTGTTTGAAGTGCAGTACAGGTAGAACTCAAATCCCTGCTTTGATTATGACCCCAACTACTGAGTCATGCATGAAAAGATCACGTTAAGTTTATAGCAAGCAGTTAGATCATAACTTGTACCAGTAGTTCTAACAAATTGATATTTGACATGCAGTAGCGTCTTGAGGAATACATTTCAACTCCACGCCCAAATGGTGGCCTTGGCCCTTAGGCATGCATGACTGATCATTTTAAGTTTTTAGCAAGCACTTTATACAGCCTGTTCCAATATTCTAGCCGCTTGATATTTGACATGCAGTTGTGTCTTGAGGTTAACATACCGATTTCAGGCTCAGGTGGTGGCCCTGGCCACTTAGTCATGCATGAATGATCACTTTTTTATACGACCGCAAAAAATTTGAGAATTTGAGGTCGTATTATGGTATGGCACTGTCAGTGGCGGCTGCGACGGCGGCTTTGTTGTCTGTAGACACTTTTGTTTCATGGTCAATAACTTGAGTTCAAGTAGATGAATCCTTATGAAATTTTAACACAATGTTCCTTTGCACAAAAGGAAGGTTCAGGTGGGTGTTTGACATTTTGGCCCCAAAAAGGGCAAAATTGGGTGCTTTCACATATTTGGCTGTAGAATTTTTATTATTAATCAGATTTTGATGGGGTTTCTTTCATTGGATTATATCCAATCAGTGGTACACGAACGGATTTCATGTCACATGTACCGTTCATGAGATAAATGGGCCCAAAAGGGGCGATTCTCAAAAATTAAATTTTTTTTTTAATTCTAGTCTGATTTTGATGCAGTTTTTTTTAATTCATTCCTTATGAAAAAATAATACAGCACTAATATATTAGATTTTTGATAACTTATTTCCTTTTGGAGATATAAGGGGCCAATCGGGTCCAAATTGCAAATATGCAGATAACCTAAATTTTTTATTTTTCATCGGATTTTGATGAGATTTTTTTCTTTAGATTTCTTTTGTTGTCAGCTTTCTGCAGTATACCAACAGATTTGGGGTATCTCTTACTGTTCTGAACTATTAGGGGTCAAGGGGCCGAAATTGCAATTTTTATACGACCACAAAAATTTTTGCGGTCGTATAATGGTATGGTGCTGTCGGCGGCGGCGGCGGTGGCGTCGTCGTTGTCGTCGTTGTCTGTAGACACTTTTGTTTTTGGTCAATAACTTTAATTTCAGTTGACCAATCCTTATGAAATTTTAAAACAATGTTCCTTGGCACAAAAGGAAGGCTTGGCTTAGTTTTGGTCATTGTGGCCCCACCCATTTTGAAAAAAGAGGCCAAAAAGGGATAAATTTGATGTTTTAACATATTTGATTGTAGAATCTTTATTATTTATCGGATTTTGATGGGGTTTCTTTTAGTGTCTTCCTGAGGAAATTTCCAATCTATAATAAGCAACGGATTTCATGTGGCATGTACCGTTCACGAGATAAATGGGGCCCAAAGGGGGCCAATTTAAAAAATTTATTATTTTTTTTATTTTAGTCCAATTTTGATGCAGTTTTTTGCAGTGGATTCCTTATGAAAAATTAACATAGCGCTGCACCATTAGATTTTTGATAACATGTTCCTTTTCCAAACTATGAGGGGCCCAACGGGGCAAAAATTGAAAACATGCGGATTACCTAAAATTTTTATTTTTCATCCAGTTTCAATGGGATTTTTTTCTTTAGATTCCTCTCATTGTAGGCTTTAATTAGTATGTCGACAGATTTGGCGTAGCTCTTACTGTTTCCAAGCTATTAGGAGTCAAAAGGGCCAAAATTGCAATTTTTAGAAATGTGTAAAATCTTTATTTTACATCAGATTTTGATGGGATTTTTTCCTTTGGATTCCTTTCAATGTAAGCTTTCAGCATTATATCCACAGATCTGATGTAGCTCTTAGTGTTTCCGAGCTATAAGGGGTCAGAGAGGTCAACATTGCAATCAGTAGAAATATGTGAAGTCTTTATTTTTCATTAGATTTTGATGGGATTTTTATCTTTGGATTGTTCTCATTTTAAGCTTTCAGTGATATGGCAGTATATTTTGCATTGGTCTTGGGTTTCCAAGCTATAATGGGTCAAAGGGGCCAAATTGCAATACTTCAAAATATGTGCAATCTTTATTTTTCATTGGATTTCAACCTGAGTTTTTTCTTTGGATTTCTCTTGATGGTAGTCAACAGAATTTCTTAGCTCTTACAATATCCCAGTAATAAGGGATTAAAAGAGCTAATTTTTATTTTCACTAGTTTGTGTCCAGGTAATTTCTGTGACAAGGTCTTTATTGTGTCCAGCAAATTACTATGTCCACATTCCTTTTAGTTTACACTTGTTCAAATTTCAGTGGTCGACATGCTGCGGTCGTATCATGCTTCGCTCGGCGTAGCCCTTTATTGAAAATATGTAATATTGTTATTTTTATTCTGATTTCAATGACATTTTTTCTTTTAATTCATCTTGATGTAAGCTGTCAGAAGTATGTCAATAGATTTAGCGTAACTCTTACAATTCCCATGATTTAAGGGATCGAAAGGGCTAATTTTATTGTTCCATAGTTTGCGTCCAGCTAATTACTGTGCCAATCTCCTTATTGTGTCCATCAAGTTACTGTGTCAAGCTCTTAACTGTGTCCACTTTCATTTTAAATTATACTTGTTTAAATTTCTTTGATCAACATGCTGCGGTTGTATCATGCTGCAGTCGGCATAGCCCTTTAATTCAAGCAGTTAGTACAGCCTGTACCAGTAGTGCTAGCCACTTGATATTAGACATGCAGTTGCGTCTTGAGGAGAACATACCCATTCCAAACCCTGGTTATTGCCCCTGACCCCTTAGTCAAGAATGAACAATCATGTTAAGTTTTTAGCAAGCAGTTTTAACAGCCTGTACTAGTAGTGCTAGCCACTTTATATTTGTCATGCAGTTATGACTTGAGGAGTACATACAGAATCCATGCCAAGATGGATGCCCTGTGGCCCTTTAGTCATGCATGAATGATCACATTAAGTTTTTAGCAAGCAGTTAGGACAGCCTGTACAAGACGTCTTGGCCACTTGATATTTGACAGGCAGTTGTGTTTTTAGGAATACATACTGATTTATCCCCAGATAGTAGCCCTGACCTTTTGTCATGCATGAATGATCACATCAAGTTTTTTACAAGGAAGTCTTTTAAAGCTCTTGGAAATATACTGATTTATTTTCACTAGTGTTTAGGATTTTACTTTTTTGTTTACATTAATGCAAAAATGTTCATTGAAAATGAGAGGTACTTCATGCTGTAGACATTTTCAAAGTCTTTATAACCTTTAAGCTTTAATACTTCTTTTGCTTACAGAGGTACCATATGCTATAAACATCTTTCAGATGATATTAACCTTATTTTCATGATACATTGTATTAATTTCTAAGATATAGTTTCACATCCTATAGCCCATTTTTAGCTCACCTGACCCAAAGGGTCAGTGTGAGCTATTACCATTACTTGGCGTCCGTCGTCTGAAACCACTGAAGCAAATTGAACCAAACTTTACAGGAATGATGTACTAGAGGTCCTTAACAAAGATTGCTCATTTTGTTTGGAACCGATAAAAAACATGGCCGCCAGCGTGGAACTTAGGTTTAACATTGGACCCTATTGGAAAAATCACATTTTCATCTTCTACTCTGAAAACACTAAAGTAAATTCAACCAAACTTTACAGGAGTGATGTACTAAAGGTTCTTAACAAAGATTGCGCATTTTGATCAGATCTTATAAAAACATGGCTGCCAGCGGGAACATAATTTAACATTGGACCTTATGGGAAAATCACATTTTCCTCTTCTACTCTGAAACCACTGAAGCAAATTGAACCAAACTTTACAGGAATGATGTATGGAAGGTCCTTTACAAAGATTGCTCTTTTTCGTTCCGATCTGACAAAAAACATGCCCGCCAGCGCGGAACTTAGGCTTAACATTGGACCCTTTGGGAAAAATCACATTTTCATCTTCTACTCTGAAAACACTGAAGCAAATTCAACCAAACTTTACAGGAGTGATGTACTAAAGGTTCTTAACACAGATTGCTCATTTTGATCAGATCCAATAAAAAACATGGCCGCCAGTGCGGAACATAGTTTAACATTGGACCCTATTGGAAAATCACATTTTCCTCTTCTACTCTGAAACCACTGAAGCAAATTGAACCAAACTTTACAGGAATGATTTATAGAGGTCCTTAACAAAGATTGCTCATTTTGTTCAGATCCGATAAAAAACATGGCCACCAGCACGGAACATAGTTTAACATTGGACCCTATGGGAAAATCATATTTTAATCTTCTACTCTGGAACTGCTAAAGCAAATTCAACCAAACTGTACAGGAATAATGTATGGAAGGTCCTTAACAAAGATTGCTCATTTCCATCAGATCTGACAAAAATCATGGCCGCCAGCATGGAAGTTAGGATACACTGGACCCTATGGGAAAAATCATCTTCTCCGCTCTGAAACCGCTGAAGCAAATTGAACCAAACTTTACAGGAATGATGCACTAAAGGTCCTTTATAAAGATTGCTCATTTAGTTCCGAACCTCAAAAAGAAAACATGGCCGACAGAACGGAACTTTATTCAACATTGGATCATATAGGAAAATCACATCTTCATCTTCTCCTCTGAAACCACTGAATCAAAATCAACCAAACTACACAGGAATGATGTACTATAGGACCTCTTTAAAGATTGCTCATTTCATTCCAATCAGACAAAAAACAGGGCCACTAGTGCAAAATATACTAAACATAGTATTATAATGAGACCTATGGGAAAACATCATATTCATCCTCTTTGAAACCACTGAAGCAAATTCAACCAAACTTTACAGGGTTCAAGTACGGAATGTGCTTTACATCATATATGGCATGATGGTCATGCATGGCATAGAATCATTTTGTCAGGTGAGCGATACAGGCTCAGTCTCTCAGAACCTCTAGTTCAGGAACTCGAACAGTAATATATGGATCCAAAAGGGTGAATAGCATTTTTCTCAACATTCAAAGGGCATAGATTTTTTTGTACAACTTTACTTAAATTTTGACAATTTCAAGCTGCTATAAAGAGATGAACTGGATTTTACTGGGATTTTCCAAAATGTATATATATAGTATGAAAAATTGTTGGGAAAACTATCACCCAAATTAGTAATATATACTTTACCTGTACTACTTCACAAAACTTCCTCAAGTCCCTGCAAGATTAACTAACAAACCATGCATTTCTCAAGACCTATTATATCTGAATCCATTTTTGCTCTCTTTAATTTGATGGATTTTAGAGAACACATCATTATCAGCCAATTATCCACTGACATTGGCCTGAATTGCATATTTGAGTGATTTTGTAAAAAAACAAGATTGCTACGCGTAGGTATGTCCCCCACCGCCGCAGTAAAGTCGATAAAGTCCCATAACTCATGCAAAATTTTGCGATCAAAATTGCGGCAGGATATGATCAACTGCATTTGGTTGCAAACAGCCAAGCAAAATTTCAAATGTGTCCACAAAGTCTTCCTATGTTGTAGTATGCATAAATTCGATAAAGTCCCATAACTCCAGTAAAATTTGTCCAATCAAAATGGCAGCATAATATGATCAAGTACATATGGTGGCAAATGTTCACACAAAATTTCAGCATAATCCCTTCAGTAGTTTCCTAGGATTTGCGCCCACAAAGTGTTCCTAAGCTGTAGCATGCTTTAAGTCAATAAAGTCCCATAAGTCCTGTAAAATTTGACGAATCAAAATGGCTATGCGATATGATCTTGTACATAAGTTGACTAACAATCCTGTAAAATTAGAATGAATTTGGACTAGCAGTTTCTGAGGAGTTGCGTCAAAATTTTAGAAATCAAAATGGCTATGCGATATGATCTAGTACTAATGGTGACTAACAATCCTGTAAAATTTGAATGAATTCTGGCCGGCAGTTTTTGAGGAGTTGCGTCCACAAGATTTGCCATTGTAAAACAATGTGGAAATAACCAAAGTCCCATAACTCCCACAAAATTTGACGAATCAAAATGGCGATGCGATATGATCTAGGACGTATAGTGACGGTTTCCGAGGAGTTGCCTCCACAAGATCTCCATTTGTATAGTATTGCTAAAAATCGTCAAAGTCCCATAACTCCTATAAAAATTGACGAATCAAAATGGCGGTGCGATATGATCTAAGACATATAGTGACTAACAATCCTACAAAATTTGAACAAAATCCAATACACGGTTTCCGAGGAGATGCGTCCACAAGATCTCCAGTTGTATAGTTTTGCTAAAAATGGTCAAAGTCCCATAACTCCTATAAAAATTGACGAATCAAAATAGCGGTGTGATATGATCTAGTACATATAGTGACTCACAATCCTACAAAATTTGAACATAATCCAATACGTTGCGTCCACAAGAAAGTGTGACAGACAGACGGACGGACGGACGCAGACCATTACTTTGTCCCACCGTCGCGGTGCGGCGGGGGACAAAAAAGGCTGAAACAGGGTTTTACAAAAAAATTGATTTCTGAGCAATATTAGTGTGAAGGTAGAGAAAGTATGCTATTTGAACACTTGTAATGAAGCCTTAACCTTAAATTCATGGGTCAGTGACTTTGTTTACATTTTACATTCATGGCCAATTCACAGTAAAACCTACACAGTTATCATATTAGGTTTTGTATTTCATCTAGGGGGTAGCATGCCAGTATAACACCTGACCTCAATTTCAAGGTTTAGTGACTTTGTTAGCTTTGCATATGTTTTTATTTTGCTATGTTTGGGCTTTAATATGCCACAAATTTTAGCCTAAATGTTAATTTCAATACCCATGAAAGTAACAATAAAACATAAATTTTAAGTTGCCTTTTTAGAACTATAGTTTTTAGTTGACATCTTCAGCTTTGAAGAGTAAAATGTCGAAGCTTTTCACAGTGAATATGCAAACCCTTTCAGGAGAGTTCACTTCCAAAAAGCAAGACTTTGACAAAACATCACAATCAGATTAAAAGCCAGAAAACAAAACTTTCTTCATTTTGCCTTTTTGTCCATCCTACATAATGTGACAATGTTCACAACAACAGTATCAGATTGCGTTTCAGTCATTTTAGTTAATGTTTCATTCAGTCATGTTGTTGACTTCCTACACCAGATTCTATATTTTAGTTTAATATTTCCATCAGTAATGAAAAACCTTGGAACAGATACCTAAATATCAATAAGGCATCTGTTTTTATATTCACCTTTAATGAGTTAATCACTAGCTTAAGATGTTATACAACATAGCAGAATCATTTTGTCCAATAGATTTACTTTGGTATTGAGGAAGTCTGTTTTTTTATACTACAAAAATAAAAGGTTCATGTACAGTTCAAGGTTTTACAGACCTGAATGGGGAAGAAATGTTTTTTAACAAGGTCGCTGGCTAATTATTATGATTGGATGAAAAGAAATGAATGGAGTTGTCATGATATTTACAATTTTTTTTCCAATACCAGTATATTGATTTTGTTTGTTTTGCTTCTAAATTATTTAAGATGTGGTATGGTGTTTTGTTCACTGCAAAAAACATGTTTGCTTAGAATTTATGTTCCGTTTTCTAAGGGTTCTTAATAGGAGTCCTGTGCATTTTAAATATGAATGATAAAAAAATGAATCGTAAAAAACCTGTCATTCTTTAAAAAAAGGTGTTCAGTATTTTTGAGGTGTTCAAGAAGCATATAGATTTTAATGTTGGACAAGTAAACATAGTTGTATAACTGCAATTATGATCATTTTTCATACAGTGCAAGATAAAACAGGGATTTTACTACATGTATATATAGTATGGAAACAAAAAGTTGGGAAAACTATCACCCAAAAATAGCACATATACTTCACTACTTAATAAAACTTCCTTAATCTACTTTTATATATTTTGTTTTTTTGACTTTATGGGAAACAAGCCCATTTTGTAATGACTTTATCCATTGTTCCATGACAATATGTAGGCATCAATGCAAAATGTCTTATATTCTTTTTATTCATGAAAAAGTTAAAATCACCTCAATTGAAATAAGTTGTTGAGGCCTAAAAAAAATACCTGTGTTTCTGGTAACATACCCTTCAAAATTAGGTTCGGTTGGTGGCAATTTTTTTTTAATTTTTCCAAAACTTTTTACACAGACATATAGAGAGTAACTTCTGGACTTTAACAGTGCTTCTTTAAAAATGCCAAAAAAACTTTAGGGTAGGCATTTTTAGCCCCTAAAATCTAGGGTCGGTAGGGTTCCCGGAAACACAGACAACTGACAAGTGCCACTCTAGCGAGATTCATATACCTGTTTGAATTTCCTGCCTTGTGTTTCGATTGCGACAAGAGTGTCTTTCTTTGATAAGTTCCCCAGATGTAAATAAGAAGCATGCCCATTGCAAAATACTAGATGAAAAAAAAAGACGAAAATGTGGATTTTAGACACATTTAAAGCTTGGCAACAAATTTTGATGAACTTCTTAGCGATTTTATGGATATATGATTATAAAATTTTGACAAAGATGAGGATTTTAGCCAGGAATTTGTAACGAGAGAGTATCGTGTTGATCAAATGTTCACTTCGTCAATGTTTTCACATTTCTAAAACAAAAATCTTTTGGAATTATAAAAGGGAATACAAATTTTACCAAAATCAGACACATTTGGTTAATGTTTTCAAATTTATACTGGAAAACATATCAATATTTGTCGTTAAAATAAATAAAATGCAAAGGCCTGAAGTGTTGCATCCATCAATGTATTCACTCTGCTAGGGAAGCCATTGTCTCAGAATTACTTCCGCCTAGGACACTATCGTTGAAAGGGTTGATATACACTTTCAAAAATCGAACATTCTTTATATGACATATATGAAGAGGGTGGGTAAGAGAGGGTATGGTCCCGGAATCCTGAGAAAATAACTGTCAAATCCTGTATTCCCGAGAAAATAAGTGTTAATCCCTAATTCCCAATGAATAAAATGGCAGATCCCGGTGTCTCGTAAAAGGTCCTTCCGCCCCTCTATGAACATAGACAAGTTAGTGAAAAGCAAAGTAAGGCACATTTGATTTCTTGACAAGGACCTAATAATTTTGATGATAAGTCAGCCAATAAATTTTGATTTGCCAAGTCTTAAACATGACACATTGAAACTTGATTGGAATATATATAGAGGTAACTGACTGGAAATTGTTTTAATACACGTTGGTCATTGTTTATGATAAGCAGGATTACAAAGGTGTTCTACTGTTCATTGACTCCTTCCATGTTGGAGGCAATACTTATCCATTACCTTAAAAGGTCAACCTCAGTTAAGATTTAAGTCCCACCAGTCATCATCAGTAGACTTAATACTAAACTGTATTTAATTATGGTCAGTGCTCATTTAATCCTTGCTGTGATAATAACACTTGAGCACTGAAGGTTTTGACCAAGCAGGATTTGGCCTTTGAAGAATTTACAGCTAAAACCTGTATGGACCAAACTTCAATTCCATATATCTTGAAAAGGAGCTTTTTTTTTTTTTTTTTAAATAACAAAATACTGAAGTCACTGTAAATTTATTATCTGCATATGACCATTTCGATAACTTATAATCCCACAGTTTAAGAGTGATCCTTAAAGGTATCACACACCCAATTCTGTAAAGAGATAAATATATTTTTTAGGGATTTTCCAACCTATTTATAGATTAATAGTGGGACAGAAAGTTGAAAACTAAAACCCAAATATAGTTAATGGCACTTCCTGGACTCATATCTAGCTATTTTTTCTATAAACCAAACTTTCATGATTCATTTTAAAAAGGGTCCACTGTTTCTTCAGTGAAACTTATGAAGTTGATAGCTGAAAAGAAAATTGGATGAACCTCTTTTTCAAATAGGTAGAAGCAATTTTCAAAATGTGAATGAGGAATGGGCCAAGGTCATAGTAGTCAAGTAGATGTGAAAAAGAAGAAGTAACTGAAGGGAAATATTGTATATTACATTTACAAACATCATGAAACTGTTGAGTTCAATGTCCCAGACCAGTTATTATTCTATTACCTTATAAAAATCAAGTCAGCAAGGATTAAAGTCCCACAAGTCATCAGTAGACTTAAACTTTATTTAATTTTATTCAGTGTACATTTAATCATGTTGTATATTTTGTATATGAAATGTTCCTAACTGTGATGGTCTAACTGATTTTTTTTAATTTTCAACCTACCTACCTATATCCTCTTTGGGCCTTGGTTGACTCATACGGCTAGACAGCATTCTTTGCCAGTCCTTTCTCTTTCCCTTGCCACTTCTCCTGCATTGTTCCATGTTTGGCATTCCAGTTGGTTCTTTTCTACTTCTACCATCCTTTGCCATGTTGTTCTTGTGTGACCTGCTGAAATTGTCTACCAACTTGTGTTTTGTCTTGTTGAATTAACAGCTATGGCCCTTTTTGGGCCTTATGCTTACTTGGAAAATACTTTTGCAGTTATTATTCAAAACATGTTTGATTGGTTGAAAAAATCTTACAAAACTTCCAACATCATAACCACAACCTTAATAACCTTCAGATACAACTTACACAAGCCACCATGAGTTATGGGTGATAATAGGAAAAAGAAGGGAAACAGGGAATGTGTCAATTTAGAGACAACGACCCAAAGGGGAGTAAAAACAACTCAAAAGCCACCATAAGATCTTCAATGAACGGTGAGGAAACCCCACACCCAACGGCAAGTCGGAGTTGGACCTAAATAAAGAGTAATCAAGTTCAGCGAAATAAACATCATCCTAGACTCCCATAGACATAAAGTGAACTAACTAGAAAACAGACAAGACACACAATGGCTTAATAAATTTCCTAACTTAGGACAGGGGCAAACCTGCTGCGGCGGGGTTAAACTAATTAAGCCTGGGTTAGATTTTTACACTTCTGCAAATAACAAATAGAAAGAACAAAATATTGAAATTCTAGCACAGAAAACACATTTATATTTTACAGTATTTTTTTCATAAAAACAAGTTTCCTTCATTTTATTTTTACATGCATTTATTGAAGATCTTTGGTATTGGTATAAAAAAGATAAATAAGAAAAAATAAGAAGTCAGACATTTTACAAGGGAATGAATTTCTTTTCTCTCAAGGGATATTTAAAGGGAAGTAACACATGTATAGGACTTATAAATTCATGTCTGTTTATACACTCCATCTTACTCTATACAAATTATGAATTAAAAAAATCATATATAAGTAAATATAAAGAAAATGAAATGAATTGAAATTTTCAGACTTATCCAGTTTTTAGCTCACCTGACCCAAAGGGTCAGTGTGAGCTATTGCCATCACTTGGCGTCCGTCGTCCGTCCGTCCGTTAACTTTTCTCATTTTCATCTTCTCCTCTGAAACCACTGAAGCAAATTCAACCAAACTTTACAGGAATGCTGTATGGAAGGTCCTTTACAAAGTTTGCTCATTTCGTTCCGATCCGATAAAAAACATGGCCGCCAGCGCGGAAATTAGGTTTAACATTGGACCCTATGGGAAAAATCACATTTTCATGTTCTCCTCTGAAACCGCTGAAGCAAATTCAACCAAACTTTACAGGAATGATGTACTAAAGGTCCTTAACAATGATTGCTCATTTCGTTCTGATTTGACAAAAAACATGGCTGCCAGGACGGAACAAGGCTTAACATTGGACCCTATGGGAAAATCACATTTTCATGTTCTCCTCTGAAACAACTGAAGCAAATTCAACCAAACTATACAGGAATGATGTACTAAAGGTCCTTAACAATGATTGCTCATTTCGTTCTGATCCGATGAAAAACATGGCCGCCAGGACGGAACATGGTTTAACATTCACCTATAGGAAAATCACATTTTCATGTTCTCCTCTGAAACAACTGAAGCAAGTTCAACCAAACTTGACAGGAATGATGTACTTAAGTTTACTAATTTTGTTCCGATCCAAATAAAAATCATGGCTGCCAGCACGGAACTTAGGTTTAACATTGGACCTAAGGGAAAATTCACATCTTCATCTTCTGCTCTGAAAGCGCTGAAGCAAATTCAACCAAACTTTACAGGAATGATGTACTTAAGGTCCTTAACAATGATTGCTCATTTCGTTCTGATCCAACAAAAAACATGGCAGTCAGCACGGAACATAGTTTAACATTGGACCCTATGGGAAAATCACATAAAAACATGTTCTCCTCTGAAAAAACTGAAGCAAATTCAACCAAACTTTGCTGGAATGATGTATAGAAGGTCCTTCACAAAAATTGCTCATTTCATTTTGATCCGACAAAAAATGTTGCTCCACTGCAGAATATAGTTTAACATTGGAGCACGGTATGTCACAAACATCTCTGAAACTATTCAAGCAAATTTAACTAAATGTATAGAAGGTCCTTTGCAAAAAGTACTCAATTTAATAGGATCAGACAAAAACACTGGTGCTAATGGAGAGCATAGCTAAACATTAGACCCCA
>MJUU01024736.1:190788-200966 GCA_002080025.1 Modiolus philippinarum
AGCTGTTTTTTCCTAAGCTGTTAACATAACCATCTGAAAGTGTAAGCAATGATTTGACGTGATTTGCTAGAGATAAATTATTACAGTCGTAAACTATTTTTCCGTTTTGGTAGACTGTCATTTGACTAAGAAAATTTGTTACATCTGAAATAACGGATACTGTGTTGTTTTCCGGTGCTGCTCCGTCAGCTAGTTTATCTACTTTAAACTTAATTAAAAAATACCCATTATACCAGTCATAAAACGAAGCCTTATCATTTATGCTAAATTTGTAGTCCGTTTTTGTTTGTTGATGAGCATTTTGTGGAGACACTATAGGAGTATCTAGTAAAAAGTTACAATACTCATATCTATCACAGAACTGTGTTCCTCTAAACATTTTTTTATTACTGGATTATTATTTTTATTTCTTATATAAAAATGATAGAGTTTATAAGCAGTGTCTTAAACAGGTTAAACAAGAGTCTTGAGCGTTGGAAAAAGAGTAAAACCTATAAGATTTTTGTTTTACTTATGAGATGCTTAAACCGCAAGCAACGTAAAAAATGTGAGTGAACTAAGAATCTAGCCCGTTTTACCCGTCTCAACTGTAGTGAATAACGAAACTTACATGTTTGCTTATTTTCGTTAGTCCCGTAGATAGTAGTTAACTATGGGGAAAAGCCGTAGGTTTTCAAAAAACGTTTTTTGAAAACCTACGGCTTTTTGCCAAAGTTAACTACTTTCCACTAGCAGTGTGACGGGTGCTACGCTTGGAGCAGATCATGCTTACCCTTCCGGAGCACCTGATAATATCTCAGTTTTTGTAGGGGTTCACACTGCTATTGCTTTAGTTTTGTGGCGTTCTTGTTCATTTTTGTTTATTTGTTTTGTCCTTGTCATACTGTCCCCATTCGTGTTGGATGTGAATTGCCGTGATTTTGGATTTATGATTTTATGATTTCCCCTTTTCTCGTTCTTGCTTCGGTATTCGTTTGCCGATGTATTATATTTCATTTGCTTAAGTATTAAATTGCAGTCTTATTTACCATTTTCAGCTGTAGAATTTTTATTGCTATTGCAACGTCCAATTTCAATTTTTAACGTCTTAAACAACAAAAAACTTTGCCTTTGGCTTGGTCATTGGCTTGTTCTTGTCTTCTCATAACATTTTAATTTCTTGATATTCGGGTTATTAAATGTGGTTTGTTTCCATTGATTTTTCACTCTTTTACTTTTTGGGACCATTTGCTTGCTATGTGGTGTGAGGCTGCTCACTGTGTTGAAGACCGTACGGTGACCCCTAGATGAGTTGTTTTTGTGTCGTTTTAACCTGCAGATGTGGCGTTGTCTCCTTGACATTTCTTTCTTTTTTATATTTATCTTTAATTATTTCTGTAGAGTATTATGGTATAAAGTAAGCTAGTGCAGAATAAGGTGACGTCAGATTCAGTGACAACATTTCTTTTAAGAGCGAAGATTTGAGTTATAAGAAATAAAAGTAATTTAAGATGAGTTCATGGATGTGTAAACGCGACCTTCGACTCACAATATTTACACAGTCCTTGGGAAGAGTGGGTCGCGTTAACACATCTCTAAACTCTTCTATAATTACTTTTATTCCTGTAATAAACCAATAGAAAAGAAAACTTTTAAGAATGTAATATTGTGTAAACTGGAGCTGGCATGTCAGTTAACTGTTAGTAGTCTCTTGTGATTTCATGTTTTTGTCCGTATATTTAGTTCTTTCAGTTTCATTTTTCACAATTGACTCAGTCCTGTTGCCAACTGAATTTTACTGTTGTTACGATTGTTTTTTATTTATCACATTGGCTGTAGGGGGAAGGTTTGGATCCAATAAAACTAGTTTAACCCCGCCGCAACAGGTTTGCGCCTGTCCTAAGTCAGGAATTTATTAAGCCTTTGTGTGTCTTGTCCTTTTTCTAGTTAGTTTACTTTATGTCTATAGAAGTCTAGGATGATGTTTATTTCGCTCGACTTGATTGCTCTGTTCAGGGGCCGACTCCGACCTGCCGTTGGGTGTGGGGTTTTCTCACCGTTCATTGAAGATCTTATGGTGGCTTTGAGTTGTTATTGCTCCCCTTTGGGTCGTTGTATCTTTGACACATTCCCCGTTTCCCTTCTTTTTTCTATATCTCTATCAATATCAAATCAGAACAATTCTATAATGCTAGGTCTTGTAAAATGTAGTGCGTTATCTCAATGGTCATATGTTTGTTGTAGAAATAAAAAAAAGAAGAAAAAATAATAGCATTCTTTGACTTTATTGGAAAAAAATACAAAGAAGTTACTCCTTGAAAACTTGTTTTGAATAAATTCTTATCATACAGTTATTTTCAAACCAAAGTCACCCGCACACTTTGTTATCATTAAAATTATACTATAGTAACTAGATCTATAAAAACAGGAACAAAAGCTAATATAAAATCTTGACGGTCAAACTTTGTTAATATAACAATGTAAATTAATTTTAAAATGCACCAAAAATCGTCACTTATGCTATTTTTTAACATATGGATTTACAATAAACAAATTACATGTACAAACAATATCATATAATAGAACAATTACAATATTAACATGTATTTCAAAAATGTATGTGTCTATGTTTATGACGATCGATTTACAAGCCAAATAAAAAATATCCAAAGCCAAATGAAAGAACAGGTAAAGATAAAAGAGATTAGAAGAAAAAGAGATAAGACAAGTAGAATACGGAAGGATTTGATAAATCAAAGTCCATAGAACACCAAACGATGGAACACCAGAGACACAACACATCCACAAAACACTTGACCACTGATACAACACTCAACACTACACCACTAACAATGTGAACAGGTGCTTCTTTTACACAAAACACACCACTAATACAGCGCTCAATACTACAGCACTTACAGTGTGAACAGGTGCTTCTTTTACACAAAACACACCACTAATACAACACTCATTATTACAGCACTAACAGTGTGAACAGGTACCTTTTACACACCAATAATAAAGCACTCAATACACCACTAACAGTGTGAACGGGCGCTTCTTCTACACAAAACACACCACTAATGCAACACTCTATACTACAGCACTAACAGCGTGAAGAGATGATTCTTCTACACAAAACACATAACTAATACAACACTCTATACTACAGCACTAACAGTGTGAAGAGATGTTTCTTTTACACAAACCACACCACTAATACAGAACTCAATAAACGTTCTTCCAAAAGTCCAATTCCGGAACGTTCCGGGTATTAGAATGGCGGGTCAAAGAGGTCAGACGGGGTAAAAATGGCGTCCCGCTGTATGAGGGCAAAGGGAATAAATTCTTCTATCAACATATGAAAGGTGTTTATGATTGGAAAAAAGCCGAACATATCATAAATCAACATATCCCAGGCGGGTCATTTCCAACCAATTTATTTTAGCTCTAGAAAATAAATAGGAGAATTCCTAGATTACGCTCAACTGACGTCAGGTACCAGTTTCCAGTAGATTCGGGGCAAGTGTCGACAATTACCCAAAAATTTGAAGGTGGAATATCGTCTATACTACAGCCCTTATAGTGGAACAAGTGCTACTTTTACACAAACCACATCACTAATACAGCACTCAATACTACAGCAGTAAAAGTGTGAACATGTGGTTCTTTTACACAAACCACACTACTAATACAGCACTCAATACTACAACACTAACAGTGTGAACATGTGCTACTTATACACAAACCTCACCACTAATACAACACTCAATACTACAGAACTCACAGTGTGAACATGTGCTTCTTTTACACAAAGCACACCACTACTACAACACCCAATAGTGTGAATATGTGCTTCTTTTACACAAATCACACCACTAATACAGCACTCAATACTACAGCACTAACAGTGTGAACACGTGCTTCTTTTACACAAACCACACCACTAATACAACACTCAATACTACAGCACTAACAGTGTGAATATGTGCTTCTTTTACACAAACCACACCAATAATACAGCACTCAAAACTACAACACTAACAGTATGAACAGGTGCTTCTTTTACATAAAAGGGAAAATCAGGGATCATCAGGGGTGATGCAGATGTCATCTCTTTGAAATGTAGGTGAAAAAAAAAGAAAGATAACTAATATAATATCCTGCTATTAGTGATCAGGGATGATAGAAAGGATACTTCTGCGAAATGTAGTGCAAAAAAAAAGAGAAAAATAATTATTTGAATAATATCCTGAAATCAGGGATCAGGGTTGATGCAAAGGTTACTTCTTCGAAATGGAAGTTCAAAAAAAAAAAAAAAAAAAAAAAAAAAAAAAAACTGCAATAATATCTTGTTTTCAGGGATCAGGGAAGATTACTTCTTCGAAAGGTAAGTGTAAAATAGAAAAATAATTATTAATATAATATCTTGCTACCAGGGATCGGGGATATTTGCAAAGGTTACATCTTCGAAATGTAGTGCAAAAGAGAAAAAAATAACTGTTGGGATATATCCTGCTTTTTTAAGGTAACTTCTTCGAAATGTTAGTGCCTAATAAAAATGAAGTATTGTTTTAAAGAATCAGGAAATGCCATTCAATCACTGTACCAAATTAAAAAGCATTGAATTATAGTTTCGTGTTGAAATTATTTTATTTGATGACATGCCAAAGTTTCTTTAAATTAGGTAATTGTAGACGGTCATTGGACAATCTATGCCTGTTCAGCGCAGATAGAATTAAGACATTTGGAGACCATAAACAGGAAGACTTATAACGGATTATAGAAAATGGCCAGCTTTATATAATGGGATTCAAAAATCAGTTAAGGACAGAGATTTGCATGGGGGAAATTTAAATATTGTTAATTTCTTAATAACGTAGATTTATTTGGTGAGATATTATCACTTAGTAGCAAGCTAGCTGGACTTTTTGTCTTCATGGCAATTCATCGACCAGGTATACTAGTGCTTTGTTTGCGCCATAAATCAATTTTAACAGATCACTATTTCGACATAAGTCTCTTCAGTGCAGACCAAATCAAATCATTGAGGGTAACACATTCTTATTTTGAATTAATCAATAGCATAGCGCTAAGTGACAATTACTTAATCGGGAAGAGCAATTTACTGAATAAAAGTTCCAGAATTATTTATTCCGGTTGTTAATGTAAACAAATAACTAAATTAAAAACAACAAAGTACTTTAAATAATACTAAAATTGAGTTCTTCAGTTCGTCATTTATACACTTTACATGTCTTTCCAATGATTATAGATGTCTTTTCAATGATTACACCCGCTTTGATTTTTGTGATATATGCTTAACAGGGTCCCAAAGTATACTAATATCTGTACATAGTGTATAGTCAGTATTCTTTAGTTTGGTCCAAAACAAACTACTGTTTGTAACGAGGTCCATATTTTACATAAACCAGAATTTTTAACAAAAATATGGGACGTTTCAAGCAAATATTTCGGGTTTTTTTGTGAATTATCGATGTCATTCGAATTACAGACACATTAATGAACAATGAATGGATATGGAGTAAATGTTCATGATACAAAATCTCTACAGATACATGATAAAAACCAAGCAATGTAACAACACTTTATTGTTATCGTTCATCTTGAATTCATCATGAGGTCTTGGACAATGTGCTTTGCTCAAACCTCATTTGAGTTCAAGACGGCCTCTAGCTCCGGTTTGAGTGCAATTCATTGCTAGATGTCTAGCAACTCTACGTCCATGTCTTTTTACCCCCATGAATTCAGGATCGTTACCAAACATATAATTTACTGATAAAATGTTTTTACAAGCGTTTTAGTCTGTAAGTTACAGTTAATTTCTGGTATGTACACATGTTTTCATAAAAAGTCAATCTTAAATCATTTTAAAATTTTAATTACATTTTTTTTATAATTCCTTATTAACAAGAACTGATCACATGACGAAAGGTTAGTGTATTAGTCACTGAAATTGAATGTCGTACTGACCTGTGATTTCTTCAATTTCCAATATATAAATTTTGGAAAATTTGCATTTCGTAAAACTAAGGAGTAGAGTTTTGTCCTTAGCTGATTTTGGCTTTTCATTTAGATCTTTTTGGTTCCATGTTCTCTATCAGATTTACAAATGTTCGGTTTATTGTCTTCGAATTGTTTTGATTTAATCTGCACTGAAGAGACATAGGTTGTCGAAATGCCTATTTGCAGAAATTAAATCTACAGTAACTTCGGTTTATTGTTATTTGTTCAGTATCTCTTCAATGGACACAATATGGTTAACAAAACTTTTACCTATTCGTCAGAGAGAAGCGTTCAAATATCACCAAGATTTCGATACACACTTTCGCGGCTTATACAAATGTACTTAAAACAAAGAAAAGTCAATATTTAATAATATATTTCATTTCATTATTAAAATTTTATTTTCAAACCAATGCAACAAGACCTTATGAAATACGTAAATGTTAGTGTGTTAGACATTTGAATTAGATGTGGCAGTGACTGGTGATTTTTTAAGCTGGCGGAAATCGCGAATTACTCGTTTAGTAGTCAAACTTGCTAGTGAAATGAAAAATCCCTGTAATCCACATAGTGTGGTGAACAAAAGTTTTATCCACTCTTCATCAAGCAAAGCAGCCAAAATACCAATACTCCAAAACAAACCAGATAACACCAAGATTCTGATATAAACTATAGCGTTTGTGAAGGGCGTGGACAATGAAATATGTCCTATCTCATGGCTTAATTTACCAATTGTGAAAATAACCTTAATTAAAGAAATGAAATTGATGGCTATCGAAATCATTACTGGTCCAGAAAAGAATATGAGATTAGATGGGAATTGGTTTGGAAAGCAGGGTTCTTTTCCATATCCGGAGTGGAAGTACTCATCTCCATAAACATCCAATAAAATTGCAGGACATACAAATAATAACGGAAAGATGAGTCCACTCAAAGTAAGACAACGTTTTTTATTGTTTAGATAATCCTTTCTGTTTTGTCTATTTGATTTCATTTTAGTTAGATTATTGACGATACACATCACTGAAACTGACATGTAATGGAAAGTACTCAGCCAAAGATAATGGAGAAGAACTCCAATGACGTAACAAAGTACCCGGATGTCAGAAAGACCGATACCAACCATAAAAAGAACTTTGGATAGAAGAAGTGAAATAGAAATATTTTGTAAATTTGTGCCAGGTATACTGGATGACAAACCGAGTTTCCTGTATAATATTATTAGTACAATTAAGGCTGCAACTGAAATTGAAAAACAAACATATGTAATGATTGTTTCAACAGAATAACCGTCATTTGTTTTTGTGATGTCATCAACGCACACAACGTCGATTTCCGTTGCATCCTTTATCCAAACATTTACGATAGAGTTGACGCACATCTTTGTATAGTTGTAAACGGCTTTTGCAAAGGATACCTGGTTACTACTTCGTACTTCGTCAGTCCTTATTCCCGTCTCGTTTTCGTATATGTCGAAAATTGTTTTTTCGAAATATTGATTTGGAATATTTTCTTTTATTATAATAATTTCCTGTCCAAACTTTTCATCAACGAAGTACATTTTCCATTTCATCTTAGACATTTCCTCACGAAGCCTTTCAATTTCATTCACGAACATTGTCGTATAGATGTTGAAAGTGATGAAAGGGAAAATTATTATTGTTGCATTTTTACTCCACACATATTTTATTTCTGACACACCAATGTAATCACCGATTTCATGGCTTACTGCAAAAACCTCTGCAATCATATCCACATATCTGAAAGGCAATGGCTTATTTGCCACTAATTTGACAAAGTGAATCTTGAGCTTAAAATTGGAAATTCTTTCCCTTTCTGTGCACTTTTCCTCTTCCTCTAACTGAAAAAATAAAACAATAGGGTGGAGAATACATAACTTTGAAAATTATTTCTACGGTGAATTGTAAACGTATTTCCAGCAAATCAATGTTTGTCGGTCATATTTATGTACTGAAGTAAGATTTTCGGACTTCTCTGCTTTTATCCTTTTAAAAGCTTAGTAATTCTTTGGCCGTTGATCCCCAATCTTTTCCATAACTTTGTTTAATACATCTTTTTGGGCATTCTGACAAAATTTTACTAAATTGTTAATATTTTGTCACATTCATTATTGGATAAACATTCCTATCATGTTAAACCTATGAAAAATACAGGGGAGTTGCATCTAAAAAACTACACCGGTAACCAATCAGTTTGTTTTGCTTAGATTGCTACTTGTACAATTTTCTAACAAAAAAATCACATTAAATCAAAATAATTTTTATTTCTAAAATTCACCAGCAAACATTTTTAAAGTAATAACTTGATAGCCACAACTGTAAGGTAGTTGAAGGGAAGTAATTGCATTATACTGTTCATCATGTAGGAAATATTTAAACGCTCTTTTTATTTATTCACTTTTTTACCTTTTTGTAGCTATTTAGGGCTTGCTATATGGCGTGAGGTTCCTCACTGTGTTGAAGACCATACGGTGACCCCTAGATGCTTTGTTAGGAGTCGTTTTGACCTAAATATGGAATGTTGTCTCCTTGACATTTACCCCATTTCCTTTCTTTTTCATATTTGTTAAAGTTAACTGCGGTAGAATGTGTGTCTTAAAAGGGGGATGTGGGTCTTGTATGATGTATGAAAAAAAACATAAGATGGCATTGTCCGATGTACTAAATTATCGAAATATACCATATCTAAGTTTCGGTATTTAGATGCATCAGTTGTCGTTTGTCCTCCCTACGTCACAAACATATCCGCCCTGTCCTAGTGACCAATAATGTACGTCAAAAACACAATTTGATGACGTCTAGGCTTTATGACTTGGCGTTTCCTTCACCGTGGCATGTTGTAAAGTGGTTCTTGTGATTCCAGATATCAGAACTCGGATATGGTCCATTGGTGTGTACATTGCACGATGCATGTTTTGTATAAATGTACAAAAGTCTTTTGTGATGTACGAAAAATAAAAATGATCGCATACATTGTACAAAATAATCCTTTACCACCCCCTTAGAACCAGTAGAGTACCAGAGGAATTAATATACAATACATATACATTGTCGGAAAATATAAAATTTATTTGACGAGCTTTAGAAACAGGTAAAAATGCGATGTTTACCGAGCATTTCTTGCCTGTTTCGCAGCGAGTACAAATAAATTTTATATTTCCGACAATGTACGTATATTGTTTTTATCCTGCAACCATTTAAACCATATTTAGAAATGCATTTTCTTAGTGAAGCGGGACCAGGGAGACAATAAACAACTTCGGCCATTTTGGTATAATCCCTGACGTCATAAGAGAATTTACACTGTGACGTCAAAGTATTCTAGGTTTCAAACCAGTCGCCCTGTCTTTCCCCCATTCAAAATCGTGGACAAGTTACCAGTCTACCCTACGAATACGAAAAAAAATATTCGTAGGGTCGTATTCGTCTAGTAAATACCACCATTGCAGGATAAAAGATAAGTTAATTAAATAAAGTTCTTAGACATTGACAAAACTTAAAATGGTGGAATAAAGACACATACAAATTACAAAAGGGAGAGAGAGGCTACAGCAATGTTTTGTTTCGTTTTTACTATAGTAGTTGATATGGGAAAAAGCCGCAGGTTTTCAAAAAACGATTTTTGAAAACCGCAGATTTTTCCCCATATTAACTACTACCTAGGGCACTATAGAAAAAAACAAACATGTAAGATTTGTTATTCACTACAGTTGAGACGGGTAAAACGGGCTAGATTTTTAATGAGGTCTTAGTTCACTCACATTTTTTACGTTGCTTGCGGTTTAAGCATTTTATAAGTAAAACAAAAATCTTATAGGTTTTACTCTTTTTCCAACGCTCAAGACTCTTGTTTAACCTGTTTAAGACACTGCTTATAAACTCTATCATTTTTATATAAGAAATAACAAAAATAATCCAGTAATAAAAAATGTTTAGAGGAACACAGTTCTGTGATAGATATGAGTATTGTAACTTTTTACTAGATACTCCTATAGTGTCTCCACAAAATGCTCATCAACAAACAAAAACGGACTACAAATTTAGCATAAATGATAAGGCTTCGTTTTATGACTGGTATAATGGGTATTTTTTAATCAAGTTTAAAGTAGATAAACTAGCTGACGGAGCAGCACCGGACAACGACACAGTATC
>MJUU01024736.1:202820-217954 GCA_002080025.1 Modiolus philippinarum
ATCTTACATGTTTGTTTTTTTCTATAGTGCCCTAGGTAGTAGTTAATATGGGGAAAAATCTGCGGTTTTCAAAAAACGTTTTTTGAAAACCTGCGGCTTTTTCCCATATCAACTACTTACTATACATTGAAATAGTGTATGTGAATGATTTTAATTGAAGTCAGTAAACTTTGGATAAATCTGAAATGTTGAAAATTCCCCTTTTCATCAATTTCGGGCAAAATCAACAAATGGCTGTTACAATACGAAATCACAATATAATGCATGCAACACTGTCATTTACAACACACATTTTGCGTGTTCTGGTATTTTTTGCAAACATAAACAAAAAATTGACAATTTCAGAGTAAATGGATGGGGAAGGGGTAAATTTTATGGATACAGGAAGTTTATATTACTTCAAAGTAGCTATAATTTGTACTAGCTGTAAAGAAGATATGTCGAATTTTCATGAATCTGAAGTACTCATAGATAAGATGAGGCAAAAAGGGACAAACTGTGTTAAAAACGAAATTATTCAAAGATCTGTTTTATTTGTCTATTTAAAAGTAATAGTTTTGCCATTCAAAACATATTTATATCATGTTAACATGTTTAATTTTTATGAAAGGATATTAAAAGACTACAAACAAGAATTATATAATGATCTATAGACCTACACAATGTCCAGAAAAATCTTAAAATTCACTAAATTTCCGGTTACAAACACGTCTCAAAAGTCCAATATTGTGAGTATTATCATATTGTGTTCCGATCCTTGATTTTGCCTTTTGGCTTCTTTCTTGAAAATTCGTTTAATTCATGAGATATTCTCGGGTTTATAAATTCAAATTAACTCTGTTCATTTCGTCTTGTTAACACTTTTGTAAACCATTATTGAATTTTTTTAAATTGATTTATCTAGTTATAGTTTTTAAATCAAAATCAAAGAAAAGCCTACAAAGCAATCAAATATAACAAAACATCAAATAGATGATTTGCAAATTACCGACTTTGTTTCCGTTCTTCCCTAAGATCACGTGAAAACGGACAAGTCGTCACCTTTACTGAAGAAACCCTTTATTAATCAGCAGCATAGCATACGAAATCTACTATGATATAAAACAAAACAAATAAAAAATTCAAAGGTCATATTAGTTTGATAAAGTTCACCAAAGATGAAGTTTGAAACCATTCAAGTCAAGAGAAAATATTGTTTGTTAACGTTGGAAAAGTCTACACTGAGTTGCTTCCCTTTGTATAAGTGTGTAAGGGGACGACCATTTGATTCTGAGGGGAAAGGGAGGGGGGCTGGCAGATTTTGTAATTAAATACCTTGACCCCAGATAAGTTGAAAATAATAATCTTGCCTGGTTACACTTGAAAATAAATATTCAGTCCACTCCTAATGGTCAATTTTTTTTGTTATACAAGAAAATAAATATATGACCAGAATGGAGTTGAAAATAAATAATCTAACCTTTCCAAATATGCCAGCCCCCCCGCCACCCCCGCCCCCTTTCAGGATCAAATGGTCGTCCCCTAAAGTGCGAGGTCAAATTTTGGAGGTCCACAAAAATTGGCAGATGATCTATTCGAACATTTTATGCCATAGTTTTGATGTCAATTATAAAATTAGCATATGGATTAGCGATTTATCTACCTAATCTTTTCACAAAGCTCTTTCTTATCTAGAAAAAAGCGTATACTGAAATTCTTATTACACTTTAAGGATGTTAACTACTCACGTTTAGGTATTTTTGTCAGATTTTTGGACTTCTCTGGTTTTATTCTTTAAAAAGCATTACAATTTGTTTTTGCCCACGAATCCAATATTTTGTTTGATAATTTCATTTCAGTAATCTTTAGCAGCATTTCGTAAAGTCATATTTATTCAGCTGATTTATTTTGTCACATTAGTTCATGGTTAAATATTGCATGTTTCAGTGGAGTTCAGTTTCCCGCTAAATTTCTAAACACTTATATTTCAAAAACGACAACAGCAACCCCTGATTTTTCCTCTAGAATTACGTATTTTGAAGTTATCCAACAAAAATTACATTTATTCGAAATCCTTTTTATTTTCAAATTGATCAGTGAACATCATTAAGACATTTGAAAAAAAATAAAAATCATTAATTAAAAAATTGAAAAATATCAAAATTTAAATGTAAAAAACTATAAATAAAAAAAATACAAACAAATAAATCAAATAGAATTTTTACCTATAATATAAAAATAAATTGATGAACTTATTTCACGAATATTACAGTTAAGTGAATAGAATAAAGGTCTTTTGAGTCGTGTTTGCCATCGGATAAGTTCTATAACTAAACGAAAAAAAAATATCCATACATCAATTCATCAGTAACTTCGGTATTTTGTTGATTTAAATGGCATCTGTATTTGCCGTATTTGTTTTTGATTTACATTTGCCTGTGTTTCTTAGACTATTTTAAATTGTAGTATTTTAATCCTAAAACCGAAATTAATTGCTTATTTAGTGAGAGCAAAATTAATCATTAATCGTATCACCCACTCACCTTTGGCGACCAAGTATCACAGGAGTCCTGACCATTGTCTGTGTCCTCTTTTTGGAACCTAAATATCACTGAAATAGGTAAAGTTTTCCACCTTGATGCAATTGCAATTCTATCATAGTCCTTTCCCAGACATTTCGCCATATTATGCTTTGTGTCATGTAAACAGAATTTATTTCTATAAAAAGGGTTATTTTTTCCTCCCGCTGTCAAATAAACTGGGTTGATATAAAAACGACATTGTCCCTCTTCATTTCTTTTCGGAATCAATAAACATGTTCTTGGGGTAATTTGCGGAGGCGAAATTTCTTGATAATGAACATATCCAAACATATACTCAAGTTTTGCAGTTCGAGATAAGTTTGGAACCTTCTCCAAAATATCTTCAAGTGTACCAGAATTTGGAATATAAAATGTAAGATGAAAAAATTGAAAAGAATTGACACCATGGCATGACGCACAAAACTGGTTTCTAAACACCATCCCATTAGAGCCAACCACACAAGGTCCATTTTTGATAATGTTATCCTCTGCACACAGTAGGTTTTCTGTTTTATTACCATATGTATCAGGACAACTGTCGACTACAAAAAATCCCTCGTAATTTGGCAGACTGGTTCCTTTGTAGCAATTAATATAAGGCGAATATATGCTTCTGTTTTGTCCAATTTTGGCGTCAATACAGCAATCCTTATATATTTGACAATATTCATCACATTTGCAAAATTTGTGTTCCATTGCTGCTGTAAACTCACAAGTGCCAACATGAGAACAATGGTCGAATGTTACATTAGTTGTCATTTCAGCAAACTGTTCAGCTGTTGTCGTCGTCATTTCAGTTTGTGTCGTTGGTATTTCTTCCGATTTTGTTATAAGGTCAACGAGCGTCGTCATAATTTGAAATGGTTCCATGTTTTTTTCTACTGATTGTTTCACTTGTGTCGTTTTCTCGATTGGTTGTTCTTTCCTTGTACCGGTAACTTGTTCAAGTTGTGTCGATATTAGTTCATCCTGTGTCGTCGCTTGCTCAGTTGTTTTCTCTAGTGCTAGCAATTTCATTTGCTTTGTAGTTTGTTCACGTTGTGTCGATATTAGTTCATCTGGTGTCGCGGCTTGTTGAATTGTTTTTTCTATTAATTCTCTTTGCTTTGTAGCTTGTTCACGTTGTGTCGATATTATTTCATCTGGTGTCGTCGGTTGTTCAATTGTTTTCGCTATCAGTTCTCTTCGTTTTGTAGCTTGTTCAAATTGTGTCGATATAAGTTCATCCGGGATAGTCACCTGTTCAATTGTTTTTGTTATCAATTGTCTTCGCTCTGTAGCTTGTTCATGTTCTGTCGTTATAAGTTCAACCGGGGTCGTCGCTTGTTCCATTGTTTTCGTTAAAAGTTCCCATTGCTTCGTCATGTCTTTCTGTGTCGTCGTTAGCTGTACTTGTGTCTTCTCTAGTTCCATTGTTTTTGGTATTGCTTCCCTTCCACTGGTCACTTGTTTAAGTTGGGTCGTCGTCGCTTTGACTCGAAGCATCATTTGTTGCATCATCATCGACACTTCTCCTACTGTAAAATTATTTTTACAAAGAAATATATCCAAGCATGGACTGCTGAACTCATTGTTTGTGATGTTAGTCAGGGTTTTACTACAATTTGTGGATTCCTTTGAAAAACTATCATTGCATGCTTTCAGTATTTCACAAAAATTTATATATGTTGAATTCTCGGGATATCCTTTTATGAAAAAATCGTCTCTTAAATCCATTCTCGAACACATCTGACCAAATAACGAGTAATCCAAATTAGTTGTGTTCATGATTTTTCTAACAAACAGTGTTGTCAAATCAAACTCGCGTTTTTCACTCGACAATGATGCCCTATTTGAAAATATAGTTGTTCTAACCGTGGTCATATTTACTTCACTTAAATTTGTGTTCAACTCTTCACTTTCGTCGGTTAGGGTTAATGAAAACAGTGTTATCACCACAAACCAGCGATAAAACATCTTCTGTTTCATTTTGAAAATAATAAATCTTTGTCTTATTGTCTGTTGATTTTTATTAGACTATCATCGTTAAAATCATGTGGAAAATTATTTCAGCCAATGAAATGTATTGATAGGCAGTCTGTGTTGTTGACCAATTGATGAAGTTAATAATGTTTGATATGTTTCATTAATACACAAGATACCTAAGCTATAGATTTAACATTTCTATATGGGCATTTAAAGAGGTTCGCTAGCGCTCTTCACGTTTCGGTATTCCTGTCAGATTTTCCGTTTAAAATCATTATAATTTTTTGCCCATGAACCCTTTTATTTTTCTTTTTTTATAATTTGATTTTATAAGTCTTTATGGGCATTCTGCGAAAATTTCATTAAAATATATATTTATTCATGGTGAATCCTTGCTAAACTTATGGAAAATTTAGAGGAGTTCAGTGTCTTGCAAAATTTCAATAGCCTTATCTGAAAAACGAGATCATTAACCTCTTTACTTGTTACTTAAATAATTTTTTTTCAAATGTTTAAAACAGATTCATTTGAAATCCTATAAATTTTAATTGAGTAGCGAACCACCTTTAGTGGAATTCAAATCGCCATTAGCAATGAGGCGTATCTAAAATCGGCACAAAACGTAAAAAAAAGTACAAAATTTTCTCCTTTCAAAAATTTTTATTTACTGAATAGAAAACACAATTTTTTATTTACTGATAGCGTGAAATTTCCGAGTGAAAGAAAGGAGAAAATTAAAATTGCGAAATTATTATCCATAAATTCGCTCTAAGAGCTCTAATTGAATTTTTAAATATATGTTTTGATCTATATTATCAAAAATATAAACAATAAAAAACCAGATCTATTTTATCAAAAATATTCAACTCATGACTGAGAAAACACTGTAATACACCTTATTCTAACTTTCGCCAGCGCCATTTCAGCGGGAAATCTAGTGGTATAAAATTATCTCCCTTCTAGAAAAACTCTTCTGTGATTATAAGATTTTCTGATCAAAATAAGAGCATGGCGACGAAAGTAAACAACCGACAAAATGTTAAGATTAAAAAAAGAAACAGACGAATACAATATTTAGTTCAAACGTCATTCAGTTACCAGACCTTTGCTCTGTATGGAAAAATGATTAAACTTGTCCATAAGAAGGATTGATACGAGAATTTCTTAAATAATTAACTGTCGTGAAAAAAATATTCAATTGACAGACTGGTCAAAATCAATTGCTATCGGGTGTTAAAATGCATGTACCCTGACAAAATTTTATGTTCAGATAGATTTTTAACATACATCATTTATAGACCACTTTAATAACGAATACTGCGTAAGAAACGATGTCATCCAAAAGGTCTTTCGTTGTTGCTAAGAAAATTATGTTGTCCTGAAACAGCGCCATTTACTTTTTATACCCGGTAATCATCATCACAAAATTTCATTGGTTCAATGGTCAAGTCTAGGTATCGATCAGGAAAAAGAGGCGTGTCTTCATTGAAAGAAACCACGTGTATGAGTGAGTAGTAATCGATTTTGCAAACAAAAATGGAAAGTAAAACAGCGAAATATCGTCTTTCTTTTTAATTTATTGTATCTGAACCGCTATATGTACCCTGCCGAAAATCGGCACATGAAAAGATGATTATTTAAATAAAAGGCATAATTATGTTTTCTGGTCAATGTCAGGCTAAAAGAAACGGTACGATCCACAAGTCTCTATAAGAGGAAAATTATCAAAAATATCATTTTTCTTCTAAAATATGCAAAGTACATTCAAACAAAAACTTTTTGTCATTTGTATATATAGAAGTCTGTCACATGAACATGAAAAAGTAGAATATTTTACATTATAAGTAACTTTTAAAGCACCTAACAACAGACCTAAACAATGTAATCGACTTTTTTATCTTTTCTAAACGAGAGCTCACATTCTTTTGTTTAAATACCACTGGTTATTGGACTGCATTTTTACCCTGAACTGATTGAAATCTGGTTGCCAATCTTAGTTGGGTAAAATAGGGAAATTCAAATCTCTTTCTTTTTGGATAAAATAATTGGTTTGAAATGTAACCCATTGATAAGGCAATCGATTCACCTCTCCTTTTCTGAATAACAAGTCCTTAAAGATTAAAGAAAGTACATGCTACAATTTATTCCCTTTGCTCATAATGGCTGGCAGACGTGATTGACACCGACTGACCTTTGTTGACCCCACTGTAAAATCCGGAAATTTTAAGGAATGGAACAGAAGATGGCAAGTAAGAAAGTCATGAATTCACTCACGTAATATTGGTGCAGTAGTGAATTACTACGTTGTTTGACTAGTCCTTGTATTTCTGGTGAAAATTTAAAGTTGGATCAGTTATAGAAAAAAACGAAAGGATATGGAGTGAATGTACATGTGACAAAAACGCACACGATTCATAGAAAACTCCAGTTTATCAAGGACGGGGCTTTTATTCCTGTCTACATCTTGATATCGCCCAAGGGTCTTCAACCAGAGGTGAACAATATTCAACCCCTCGAGCGAGATGAAGAAGGCCCCTAGCTTGAACTTAAAATTTTTCTTTACAAAAATTATATGTTGAGCAACATTGATCGCCTTCAAAACATGACTATGTCATTGAAGCAACACAAGTCGGGGCGGTCAATGAAAAAAAAAAGGTAAAACCGAGCAATGTCTGCCTACGAAATTTTGTCATAAAGTAGCCCGCCGAAAGACAAAAAAGGGACAAAAACAACATCGATAGACAACACGGGGCACATGGAAATAGATGTAGGCAAACCTTGCAGTGTAACCTAGGTTAAAAGGGCAAAAATAGTCGTGCGTACAGATTATAACATTTTAGTAAAAAACAATGAAAATATTGAAGTGAAAAATTGAAAACAAATAATGAATAAGTAAACGTATAAGAAATTCTCACTGACAAACACGCCATAACTGTAATTTTATAAGAGCACAAACCTAAAGCACGGGGAGAGTTTCGACGTTATTCATGCAGCACTAGAGACAAACTCTGCAGGAAATAGAAAAAATGAAAGGATATGGAGGGAATGTGCATGTGACAAAAACGTTCACGATACATAAAAACTCCAGTTTATCAGGGACAGGGACAGGGCTTTTATTCTTGTCTACATCTTGATGTCGCCCGAGGGTCTTCAACCAAAGGTGAACAATTTTCACCCCCTCGAGCGAGATGAAGAATGCCCCTGGTGTGCACGTAAGCGGTATTCTTGACAAAAATTATATTAATATATGTTGAGCAACATCGATCGCAGCTAAAATATGTCATTGAAGCAACACAAATCTAAATAATTTAGAACACATTATTTTTCTGGGTATCAAAACCTAGCTTTAAATGTGAAATGAATGATATTTCGATATATAAAAAACATAATAAATATCGTTTTTCTTAAAAAAAAAACATAATTGCCAATAGGAATAAGCTCTAGAATTCCATAATTAGTGCTTTTGTCCTTAGTGTATTGAAAAAATAATAACTGCGGTATATTTAAATGCAAAAAAAAATATTATGTTTCCTTTTATTGAAATTCATAAATATTAATTTGACAGAAAATAGATCATTTGCCAATTCAATCAGAGTTCCCGATTTGCATTTTAGAAGGTCCTTATGGGGGGTCCTTTGAATCAAATAATCATTAAATTTTTGCCTTGGTAATCAAGTAACCATTAAATTTTACCTTGGTAATCAATAAATTTTTGGCTAAGTAATAAAAAAATATATAAAAATGCAAGCTAATATTCAAATAATCATTAAATAAAAGCTCTCGTAATCAAATAATCGTTAAAAAAATACACTGATAATCAGGTAATCAAGAAACCCATGAAAAAAAATGACCAGTGCGGTTTCTAACTTCATGTTTAGTGAACTTTATCAAAATAATATAACCTTACATGTGTCTATTTGTTTCCTTTGTATATCTCAATAGAGATGTTGATTTATATGAGAGTATTGTTCGTTGTCACGTGATCTTGATTGAGTTAAAATTTTAAGGAACGGAAACAAAGTCGATATTTGGCAAATCACCCGTTTATAGTATATCTAATCGACGTGAATATCAATTACAATTAGTGTAAGGAGTTCGGAACAGCGCAGATAAAACAAGTTTCGAAACTTGTTTCGAAACTAGTTTAATCCATTGAGTTATTCGAACGATTGACATCATTAATGATATTCATCACGGTTGATAAGCTATACTTATTTTTCTTTACATTTTAAAACCTATAAAAAGATTTTAGATGCAACTTTATGGAGATTATCTTTTTAATAACAATGCGCCAGATGTTTACATAGACAAAATTGTGCAGTCATTTCCTACTTTGAAAATGCATTGTTTTTTCAATATTATATTTATCAAATAGTTCATGGCAATGAGGGACATATGGCAGTTTATGGACCGAGTGGTCACCCCAAAAATATTATATGGACCGAAGCGAAGCTGAGGTCCAGAAAGTATTTTTGGGGTGAACACAATGTCCATAAACTGCCATTTGGCCGAATTGGCATTAACTATTTGATATATTATACTTTTAATTCCAGAATTGTGTACCAGCAAAATTCTTTTTCGTTTCTATTATTTCATTCAAGAAATTTCAAGGTTAAAATATGAACTTAAAATGGATTAATAAATTGCTTGTGATAATGCAAAATGCAACAAATAATGTTTAAAATGTACACTTTATTTTTGTTCATTAAATATGAACATTTTAATTAACACTGTAATCTGAAATAGCTAATTACAAAGTAGAAAAAATAATTGTGACGTCACAATATATTATATGGACTTGGCTGCTGGTCCATATACTGTTATATGGATCGGTAGTGTTAACAAAGCCAAATAGGACAAATATAATGGTAAATATAATATTTTTTATATGCCGGTGTATGAACCAGATAGTGAATAATTAGGGACCGACCATTTAACCTGAAAGGGGGGGGGGTTATGGTTTTTTTTCTGGACAGACAAAATTTATTTATTTTTTTCACGTGTATCAACAAAATATTTTTTTCAAAATTAACATTATTTTTGGGGCAGAAAGCCTCCTTCAGAAATTTTTTTCATCATTTTGGCAGCAAAAATATTTTTTCACATAAAATCGGATCCAAAAATATTTTTTAAGAAAAAAACCATAGCCCTTTCAAGTTAAATGGTCAGTCCCTTATATAAAGAAAATCGACTGAAAACAAAACAAAGTTATTTATTCATAATCCGTAGAGGGTGATACTATACCACTGTCCAATCAAAATGTGGTTTTTATTATATATTATGATTATATTGCCAACATGAAGGACTTTTTAATAATATTTAGGTTCTGTTGAATTCATTGTCATGTGATCAAAATGCTTCCATGTCTCATTTTATGTGATTTTTATCCCGAATTTGTAGAAACTTGATACAGATTCGCACGTGTTTTAATATAACTTCGATATATAACTATTTTATAGTTCCTGTCAAATATAAATAATAAAAAGTATTAAAATTTCAATATTGCTTTGATAGAATTGGTTTTGTAGCACTAATTTTCCACAAAATTTTATACGAGATTGAAGTTAATCTAAGATAAAAGAGTGAAACTGGAAAAGAAATACAATGAAAATTTTACGACTTATTGATTAGTTATGGTCTTAATTAGGGATGGCAATTTCACAGATATACTATAACCGGTTATTCGGAAAACCTTTCGACCGATTAACCGGTTAACCGATGTTTGATGAAATATTGAATGTTTTCCAGATAATTAAATTTCGTAATGTACATCTAGATAGGGATACAAAGAAAAAATTATATTAGCAAGCCAATAGATACTTGCTGATTGTCATCTCAGGAAAATGCTCCTGTGACATTCTACTTTTTTCTTGGTTTGTATAGTTTTTTTTAGCATTTTAATCCATAGATGTTTTTTCTTTCTTTTTCTCAACCGTACAATACAGATTTTCTTGATGTAACTTAAAGTTTACTTTATTTTGTGTAAAGGCATGTTCAGTCCCCTCATAAAGTGCTCAATACTGGTGCTCATCCCACAGGACATTATTATTGTTTGTATTGCTATACGTAATACATGTTCATTTGATAATTGTAGCATATATTCAGTAATCAAAATTTTGTTAATTAATGTAAACTCCATAATTTCTATAAGTAGATAATTAGCAAATTAAGATAGCTTATTAGACTTCAGCTGAGGACACTATGATAGGACTGAAAATTTAAAAGTAATTATTAAATTATCCGTTATGTAAACAACTTGTCAATTGGTCTTTCAGGCCGATAAGTGATTAGTTTTTAACAAAAGAAATGGAACTCTTCATTAAACGAAACAAAAAAGGTCTACTCAGATTGTTTTCCGTAGTTACAAATTCCAAAAAGTTGTTTCTAACAGGAAAATTGAATGATTTTTTAAATCATGTATTTCATTAAGTTATAGAAATAATGTAAATGTTCGCCGTTTGATTGTAAAGTTTGTAGTTAGTGCGTAAATTGCGGTTTAAGTGGACTGAATTCGGTGTCTATAATTCTGGATGAATTAAATATACTTCTCCGGATTTTCTCCAAAATTGGCATACTGATTCATAAAGAATTGATAAATACGTGTGCAAATTTTCATTTCCGCCCTTCCACGCATTTACCCAGAATAAAACCCCAAAGTTAGTGTATTCTGCTACAATACTGGCTCTATTTTTAGAAATGAAATCGAATTTACCTACATACGTCATGATTACAACTTACGAGTCAGAGGCCCATTCAGGTAATCGTAATTTGATTTTTGTTTATAGTTTGTTTTAATGTATTAAATGGAACAGTAAACATTCTACTACGGCTCCAAATAAATATTTAGATACAGAAATCTAAAAACATTCCCGTTAATTTCGTATAATTTTACCATAATGGGGTACATTGATCCCTGTGAGCGCCTCGGCGGTGTTTATAAATAACATTTACCGCCAAATAATGAACACAATGGAAAATACCACCCTCACTTATTCCTTGGTTACGGGATATCATTTTGGATCTTGAAAATATACATCTTTGAAATCAATTATTTCATATTTTCCCTTCAAGATTAATCCTTTGTCTATCTTTTAATACAGAAATTGTGTCCGCCCCGGTAATTTTTTGCCTTTTAATAATATTTTATTGTCGCCAGGTTAATTTTTGTGTGGTCGCAGTGAAGACATTTGACATCAACTATAAACAATTTAATGTGCAATAGCAGACCAATTGTTAACTTTTTATTTTGTAAATGTTTTTGTTTTACTAATGCATCGTTCCTTTGTGATTTATATACCCGAACAAGCTTAATATCTAGCCGTTAAGTACTATGGACCATCAACAGACGGCGTGTTTCTAAAATATGGCTGATGAAGTAGACGCCCACCTCATTAGCATGTTTAGAAGGGAGATAATTTCACACAATGACTTTTCGGACTGCTTTGATATGTATCCAATCAATTAAATAAATAAAATACCGATGTCTGATTGTACACATAACAGTATACAACTGAAATAAAGTTTGACGCCGATTACTCGAATACCGATTTCGCTAACCGGTTACACCTTATTCGACCGAGTAACCGGTTACTCGTTGCCATCCCTAGTCTTAATTGATTCTAAAGATATTTATTTCTCTCAACTATTTATACATTATGCAAATTAAAATTATTCTATTTTCCTTTGCTTTGAATGCATCATATGAAAACATTTCAAAGTGTATTGATTTTCGATTTTATCAAGCTGGTTTATGATAACGCACTGACAACGGGTCCAACGCGGTGACAACGGTCTTTGCAACGCACAGACAACGGAAATATATGGTATTACACGCGAAAATCTGACGGTAGGTTTTATTTTTGGTGTTTTAAGATTTTATCGTAATAAATTAAAATTTTGAAAATATCCACACGGGATGTAAAAATTATTGCGGAATCGGGATGTTACATTAGTAAAGTGCAGAAAACTGGTGTTTAAGAATAAAACTGTGAACAATTTGAACGGTCGAACAAAAAATAAGTGTCATTTGGGAAATTTCATAAATTGTTCTCTAAAATATATTCATTTATGAATGAATAAAGCAGCATTACGAAATGTTATGTCCTTTTTTTATGTTTTCCTAAGATTTAAATATTCCAGATCTTCGTAAAATCGCGTATTAGCATTGCAAATAATGCAACGCATATGACAACGATTTAGGTTCAACGCAAAGACAACAGTCTGTCATATTACTTAATGACATAATTAGTCTGTAAGTTGCCTCCGTTAGCTAAAAACTACTCTCCGATATCTGATTTTTGATCTATTAAAAAAAACATGCACTTTGAGATGATTTTGACAGGTCGAAATGAAAAAAAACGAAAAAAAAATGCAAATTAAATGTCTAATTGCAGCTGTAACTCTCAATTAGGGGTCTGGATTAGGGACCATTTTTGAACGTATTTTCAAGATTCACGGAAAGTCTGATTGATGTACTTCTTCACTCACTGTTTTTCGAATTGGTTAAGTGTCGCGCATAGATCCCTTCAAGTTCCCTTAATTCATAGTTTTTGAAAGAAACAATCAGAGAAAACTATCTGAAACTCACAGTAAATTTGAAGAAAACAATCAGTGAAAACTATCAGAAACTCACAGTAAATAACACGCGAGATTCCATGGACTCGACCTCTGGTGTACGTGTTTGAAGTCCAAATACCAGTAAGGGGGGACAGGACGAGATTCCTGACCAATACCCCAAACATCGATAAACTTTTGATTTATTTGAAGAGTACTATAACATGTTCCATAATATCACAACTAGGTTTAAAATCAAATCAATTCAGACTTAACTCCAGAATCATAGAGCTTATTTGTCACACTTATGCTTCCCGCTTAATGCCTAGAACAAACAGGCGGTCTCATGTCATGTCTTTATCCCATTATCATACTTAATGTAGAATATTTCAAACTTTGTAACTAATAAGAGCGGATTTTCTTCTTACAAAGGTTATCGGAAAACATTGCATCATCTCTATTGCTCGTGATAGCTCGTCATTTGATGGCCCATGGTTCTCCTCATACATTTACATGTTAGACTAGTTAGCGTCAACTTGATCGTCCCAAGAATTAAGCACCAATTTATTGAGGAAGTATTTTCCTCAGTTTTTAAATAAAAAATAACAATAATATAATAAACTAAAATGTAGTTGGCCACTTTTTATCTGAAATTAACTTGAAATTTAAGGTATCTCTTACATGATATATCATATGCTATGTACTTCACCGTTGTTTTTGCTTTGTAATGAAATCGTTGTACTGCGAGTTGAATTGAAAAATACCATTAAAGTACTTATTTACAAATGTTCAACAAGTAGAAATATTTTGAAAAACAACAGAAAGGTAGTGTGTTTCTTTATGCTTTAGGTTCCGTTCATACATTTATGTATTTCAACGAGAATTTCAGAAAATTTAAAAAATAACACACATTTCCATTTGAGCGTTCTTAAGGTTTTCATTTTTATATAGAATCCACAACTGCATCGAGTGAGAAACGACATTTCTACACTAGAGATAGTTAAATTTTCAAATTTTTAAACGCGAGGCTTGAAAATTTTACTATCGAGAGTGTAGAAATGTCGTTTCTCACGAGATACGGTTGTGGATTTTAATTCTCTAATGATTTCAAGGACATTTTTATACAAGAAATTGACCCCCTTTTTCCGACAATTTGAAATAAATGTGTTCTTTGAGGATGACGTCATCAGGCATGGTCGCCTTTTTTATGGCGTCACAATGGTAAAGTGGGAAAACTGCAAACATATTTGACGTCATAATTGAATTTCATCCAATCACTTGCCGAGAACAACATTCTCTCTAGAGAGGAGAAACATATTTCTCCAACCGCTCAGGAAACGTGAAAACAGGACAGAAATTAGAGAAAATAATTTAACTATTTCGAAACACTTTAAAAGCACTATACAACGATTTCGGAATAATTTTTACATTCCGTGTGGGTATTATTAACAATAGAATTGAATACTTTACTGACTAAAATTCATAAAATAAAAAAGTGTGGCTTATCACTGCCATATTTTCCCGTTGTCTGTGCGTTGCAAACACCGTTGTCAGTGCGTTGGCACGGTTTTTACTTTTGGAACTTTGGAACTTTGGAACTTTTATTAATAAACTCAGCCGCAGCTAACTGCGTAACAGGAGCAAAATTTACATAATATACATTGAAATAAATCACTATGGCAGATCATACAAAATAATAATAGTCATATAAACAAAATATACACAAAAAATACATATCACTGTACTTTTATATCAAAGTAACTAATTCATAACTAGTATAATTTAAAATGAAATATCATATCACTAAGGGTTCATTTCATTGTTGAAAAACGGAAAAAATATTTATTCCCATTTGTACTTAAAAGGGGAGGAAGTGGGCGTATTGCGCCGTTTCGTCTGGATTGATAGTCTTGAGGAACTGCAACATCAGCGGCTTAAAAAGTATGTGCTGCATGTTCCTCAAGCCTAGCAGCAATCCAGATCAAAACAACGCCCACACCTCTCCTCACAGTCAAACAGCGGTTTAAATAACAATATAAATGAATAAATTATTAT
>MJUU01024739.1:0-33999 GCA_002080025.1 Modiolus philippinarum
TTAAGGTCATGCAAAATAAAAACAATGAATAAAATGCATTTTAAAAATTATAATACTTTATTTACCTATAACAAGATGTATATTTGACATTTTTAATTGCTTAAGAATTTTTTTCTCACTTTTTTCTGGACTTTTGAAGTTAGTTTTTGTTATTGGCATTTCCAAAAAAAAAAAAAAAAAAAAAAAAAAAAAAAAAAAAGAATTGTGAAATTTAGTCCTCCTACACTTTTTTACCCGGATCCTTGAAAATCAAAAGCATATGCTTTAAAGCCCACAAAGACCCATTTACGTTTAAGGTCCATTAAACAAGGAATTTATAAAGCAACAACACCAAAACACAACTCGGCATTGACACATTTTTTCCCCATGTAATTGGTATTGCTTATAAAATGCCATTGCCCTTAATATCTAGAATTTTTACATTCTATATTATAGTTGATTAAGTACATAAATAGTATATCTTAAAACTAAGTGATTATGTAAATTGTTTATAAAAAAGGTATCTTCTCTACTTGAAATATGATATTCTTATATCGTTATCGTTAGGGACTATAGAGTTTTGTCAATGATACTTAAAGCGTATTTTAGATCAACATGTCAAATATGAACCATGAAAAATAATTATTTGGTTTCAAGCATTTGCTGTAATGTCATATTTCTTCTTGTCTTAAAGTCTATCCCTTGAGAAGAATGAAACGGCTGCCATCATTAAAAATGAGATTTCAGATTCAAAATATTTCATATAATGCTGGTAACTCAAAATAGACTTTCGCTCACTCCCCTGACCTGAGGGGAATTTCTTTTTGCAAGGACAACTTAAAAGTGTTATTAATAAACTTTGAGTACGGTGGATGTAGATCTGGGTTCAAATATAAAGCAAGCGCTTTTTTTCAATTCTCTGTGATGGAAAATTAATTAAACACACTCTTTTCATAAAACAATAGGTCACAGAAATCCCACTTTTTCAGTAGAAACTTTCTCTAACAGCAGGATTCCTACGTTATATCAACATGTAGCAAAATTTAAGAGAAACGGTATATTTTATGAAAACGAAAAAAAAAGTGTTTTAGAAATCACGCTAGAAAAATCTAACATAAAATAAGGGATCATCTATTTTATTTTAAAACAAAATCAAATGTAAATGTATTTTTTTAATTTTTGTGCATGAATTTTCCCTTACCCGAAATCTGTAATAAATAGTATGGGTCACCATGCTTGCTTTTTCTAGAATTGAGATCAAAGTTTACTAATTTTTAGCCATTTTTACAACTAAATTGACATAGAATGCACGGGGAAAATACAGAAAGGCAATTTTTAGCGTAATAGAAATGAACTTTTTATCCATGAGAATTTGATGTATTTTTCTGAGCAGATAGTTTATGTTGTAATTTATTTAATACAATAGAAAAATGTATATGTCACCATGCTTTTAACGGAGATACTTTACAAAATTTCCGGTTTAAACATTATTTACGGGAAAAGGGGATTAATTCGCGGCAAATCAAACGAAATATGACGTTTCATATTTGTCATTCAATTATGACGTCACAAAGGAAAAGCCGTCAAATTATTGTCCCGACCCAAAAATCAAACCTATCACGTATCTGACTCTATTTATCTGATGCGCGATCGAATTGCGCAGCGCAACAGTGTCTATGTACCTTAATTAAGTAGGCAATGTTAGAAACGTCTTACTTGTCAAATTTTTATTCAATTCATTATAAATAAATGCAAAAGCATTTGACCCTTCCGCATCGTCTAATTTAACTATCGATTTGTATTTGAGTTCACACTACATAAGTTAATTAGTTCTGAATGTTTTGGGGGTTTTTTTGTGCTTCGTTGTTGTCTCATGTCTGTATTTTGATTTTTCTCGCTTTTGCCATGTCTCTGGAATTCTGTTATTGTTTGAGAACATTTTTGTTCAAATCAATTTCAATCTCATATGCAAGACGGATGCGTAGTTTCAAACCCTAAACTATTTCAGTATTTTTTTTTCCAATAAAAGAGTAAAGGTGGTCCATTGTACGGAAGCCCATAGGGGACCTCTAAAGAATTTAGTTATCATGATATATTATTTCGTTATCTCGATATAAATATATCGTTACCTTGTTAAAATAGTATCGTTATAACCAACTAAATAGTTTTGTATTTTTCAAGGAAAATTACTACTGTATGGAAACGTATTCGCGTTACACTTTATTTATTTTTAAACAGGATGTATTTATTTACATGACAGTCGGACTAAAATACAACAAATAAATTTAAGCATTTTTTTCCCACCACACGACGATGTGGTGAGGTATAAATATTTATAATGACAGGATATGAAGTAAATATACATGAGGTTTGAGTACCCAGGAACCGGTTTAACACTACAGCTATCCCGAGTTCCCATCGTTATTTACATTAGACAGAATAAGAAGGTTTGTATAGCTGTCGTGCATGGAGAACAACAAAATAAAAATATGAAATAAAACTAAAATCTAAAAAATATATGTACAAGAAAGAAAAGGCCCAAATTTTCGGAGTTAACTGCTTTTGCGAGGGTGAAAAAAGAAGATCGTTCCCATCGTTATTTACGTTTGTCTACTGTCTTCCATTTGTGTTTTTCTAGTTTTCCTTGTGGATTCTTGCATGTGATTGTAATTTTCGACCATTGAAGGTTTTTACTGATACTAACAAGTGAACGAACAAATAGACGGGGCGGACGTAAACGTGCTAAAGGTGAACAGAATATCTCGTCACTTTGTATTTCGGAGTTTAAAAATGAGATGAAGTATGTTTTTGTCTTTAATATTTATCATATTATTAATTCGTTCATGAGGGTTTATTATTGAAACACAAAGTGGACAGATTATGTCTGTCTGTGGTATTGAAGAACAACAATAAAAGCAATGTTCCATTACTTGGTTTTACAATGTATTGTAGAGACTTTGTATCATGTTCATTTACTTCATATTATGTCATGATTTATTTTTGTAATATAACTCACCATTTTGGGACAAAAATATTCAAATTTAGACGTTATTTCTAAGTTGACAATCATGTAAATCAGTTCATCCTGTTTAACTGAATTAAAAGTTCGCATGTAACGCGAATACTTTTTCATACAATTGTAATTTTTCTTGAAATATACCAAAATAAAAATATCGTTATAACAATATAATTTTATCGAGAAAACGTTATATTTATATCGAGATAACGAAATAATTATATCGATATAACGAAATAAATAAATCGAGATAACGATATTAATTCAAAATAGAATCGGCTTTCGGGTCAGCACCGCAGTACTGACTACTGGGCTGGTGAATACCATCGGGAACTAACAGTCCACCAGCAGTGGCATCGACCCAGTGGTAACAAATTACTAAATACCGAAGTTACTGTGAATTTAAATTCTGCATATGCGCATTTCGACAACTTTTGTCTCTTCAGTGCAGATAAAATATAAACGTTTGGAAGACTCAAAGATGTATAAAAACTGATAGAGAACAAATAAACAATATGATCTAAATGTAAAGCCATTTGTTACATTTACAGCAGGTCACGCTACAATGTAATATCAAAAATAATTAAAATAGAATTTAAATTAAATTCATTTGGTAGTTATCATATAAAAAGAAAAACGGGTGGTGTTCTCAAAGCTATCTTAGGAATAAAACATGTCATAAAACCATCTTATGACAAGGGTTTGTCCCAAGTTGTGTTCTCGAAACTCTCGTAGCTTGTGATATTTTGCATTTTTCGTCTTTACTTTAGGGAATTTATGGAGGTAGGATAATCTTTACAGTAATGATAATCTTAAAATGTACCTCCATTCTTACTTTAGAATTCGCACCAGATTCATTGTTTTTCTTAAAGATAAACAAATCGTAACGCACTCATCAATTAACGCTTAATATATATATATATATATATATATAAAGAAATTTTGCACGATTTTCAACATATAACTTTTTCGTATCTCACTATAGAATGACACCTCAACTCGATTGTCATTTCGAAACAAAGCGGAAATTACAATACCTTTTCGTTATTAATCAACGTATAAATACTAAATTGCAAGCATTAAACTATTTGAATATTAGTATATACGTTTGGTATATTTGTTATTAATTATTTTTACAAAAACTTTAACATATTGATTTCAAATAATATAAAATATGATAGGGACGTTCTAACAGAAAGTGTGTCTGACAACACTACTAGATACAACCTAAGAGTATCGATAGATCCTCAAAAGTCATTCTAAGTATGATCATCAGATACGTCTTAGGGCGATTTTAAGGTTAAAGTTCCCCTTTTCAGTTCAATGTTAAACCTATGGAACTTTTTTGTAAAATCTCCAGCCTTAACGGCTTGTTGGCTTGTTGGTTCTTCACCAAATGTTCTTCACAGATAATTGTTTCATTTATGCAGACAAAGCTACCATTCGTTTCAAATATCAACAACAAATGGATGAGAAATTTATGATAAACAATATAGAAAACGGCAAATCATTTGAACAGGCCGAATATTTGTCCTAGAAAGCATCCAACTGCCACAATATTTACAAGGTTTTGTCTGCCAAATTATTGAATTTGTTAATATAAGCATAAGATAATGGTAGCTTTGCATGGATAGTTATCTCAATAGGTTTAACATGAATGAAAAGAGGACCTTCCACCTTAAGATAATTGCGAAAACACCACCATGCAGATTACATTACATATCATTCATGTTGAACTATTCTGGCTCTTATTTTGTTCCAAAAAATTTACCCGTTACCTGTTGATAATGTACAACTAAATTACATAATTTCGAATATATTGTAGTCTTCGACAACAGAGTGTTTGGTTTAGCATTGGCTATTTTAGTTTTGAATATTGCACCAGCTGTTGCAATCTGTTTAGTACTGTGTTCGAGTTCATGGCATGACGAAAGAAAAACGCTAAGAGGATTTGCGATGGCAGTTGTTACACTAACAGGTATATTATTCATTAGTCACTGCTTTATTAATAACACGAATTACATTTAAAAATAGCCTTGTTGCGCAATCAACTGTAAATATTTTTTATGCAGTAGAAGTGTTTTAATGAATAACCTCTTATCAGCAGCATTAAAATTAAATAATATGGTAAACCATAATCCACAATTAATTGAATTAATCGAACAGAAGTACTCATAACAAAAAAAAAGAGAAATGCATGTAGGAGGCCAAATCCAGTACCAAGGTCATCCACCAAATACAATACAAGGAATGAAGATTCAGAATTTTAAAGGGTTAGTATTTTGTTAAAAAAAATGACTACTTAAAAACGTTAGTCCGACTGCTTGCAGGTGTGAAATATGTGAACTATCGTTTAAGGCTAAAAAATGCTCTTTTTAGAAAAACATTACTTTTATTTCCTAGTAATACAAGATATAAATATGACATTTTAGTTCAATCATGCAGTTGTAATGGTCATTTCGAGAACTTGTTTCTCTTCAGTGCATTAAGATACAAATTCCACAAGAAAAACAATCCGGAAACGTTTTGAAAGAGTGGACAGAGAAGAACTAACCTTAAATTCCAAAATGTAACATCAAAATTAGGTTAAAGAGAGCTCCGCACGAGAAAGATGTCACATAGTTTAAACAAATATCTTGATCTTTTCGCTAAAATCTTATTAAGAGATTTATTGGTTAACTGGATGTCTATTTTTTTTCTATGAAATTTGTCGGACGGAAATAGAATAGATGTCTTTTCACTATAATTTCATTTATAAAAAATAAAAGAATCTTGGTGGATATGAAATATTTTATTATTTTTTAAGTAACGAACGAACCGTCAATCAAAAACGAATAATCCAAACACAAAAGCAACATCGGAAATTATAAAGAAACAGACACAACATGAGTACAGAACAGAAAAGAAAAATGAAGAAACACACACACACAGTAATGAATAACACGGACCCAATAAAAAACCATGGGTTAGATCAGGTGCACCGGTAGAGTAAGCATCTCTTGCTTCCTATAAGACACCTGCCGTTTTGAAGATGTCAAATCCTGTAGTAAATTCAAATCCAGTGGAGGAAACACCGATTAAGATTTAAAGGGAAAGATCTGTTGTCATCTTGGAAGTAGAAATCCCATAGCGGTCCACAAGATGGTGTTGTCGACTGTAAAACTTCTAGAGGGATGACTTCAAGTTTTGGATAACATGCCCTTGGTTAAGTAGCCTATTTGTGAGCAACCGGGCTCTTTCAAGGAAGTCACTGTATCGAACACTTGAATAGCAAATGAGCTGGGAGACGTAAACTCCGTATGTCGGCACTGTTTGGATGTTGCTACAAAGAAAACAGAAGTTGACTGTTGGAAAAGTGAAGTCATCGCGTTTGTCGTAAAGCTTAGTTTGAAGTCTACCTCTATTGTCAATTTCAGGATGAACGTCAAGAAATGATGCTGATGTTGAAGTATATTTTCGGATGAAATAGGTGTGACAGAATAGCAAATTACCGATGGTACTGCTAATTCACTTTCTGTATGCATATAGATATTTCGAAAACTTTGATCTTTTTAGTGCAGTATGAAGAAAAACGAATTAAATTCCAGAAATCGAAACATGTATAAAAGCTGATATGGAAAATTTAGTCACTTTCTTTCTTTTTTTTGGTAAAGTAATGAAAAGCTTCCCATAAGTTGAGAATGAACAGATGATATTCATCTAGTGATGTTGGGTACCTTTACTTTAAATTCGTAGTTCGTAATGCTAGCTATGTTGATTTATGCTTTAGTATATCAGTAGCAGTTCTGAGGATATGTCGGTTATTTTTGTATTTTTATTATGTAAAATGTATTTGTTTTACTGTTTTCGTTAGGGTTTTTGTTTGCAATGTTTTTTTAATTATTACTAATATAAATTGAATTCCTTTTCATCTTATATTTTGTTCAGGAGGTCTTATTCCCAGTCAGTTATTACTGAAGTTTGAAAAACAAGATCCATCGCTTCAAAATTAAAATGTTATGTTTTTGTTTAAAACTTGAAAACTTGAATTCTGCTGGTGGAGTGTTAGTCCCCGGGGGTATTTAACAACTCAGTAGCCACTACTTCGGTGCTGGTCCGAAGACCGATTTCATTTGAAAATTTTCAATATCTAAATTAAAAAAAAAAATTGTTCAAAACTAATGAATATCTCCCTCTCTCATAGCACTGCCCTTAGATGATTTTGACTTTTCTATTTAGATTATTATTTGTTTTCTATCAGCTTTTACAAACATTTTGGTATGTAGATTTCCAAATGTTTTGATTCGATCCGCACTAAAGAGATAGTCAGTGGCTTTGAAACACTTTTCGTTTCGTGCACCCCCCCACTTCCGAGCTAGACCATTTTTACAGTACTTTTATGTCCAATCTTCAAAATAAAACATGTTAACGCGAACATAACCTGCACGCATAGACAGTATAGGGCCACTTTTATAGTACACCATAAAAAATATTGTATTTTCGTTTTAACTTAAGTTTCATCTTTAAGATTCATAACTTTTTAAAGATAAGTAATATGTACTGAAATTTGGTACCAAATTAACGCTAATTTATAATCCTTTAAAATGAACACAAGTTTGGACACATTACGACCCTTTTATGATCTAAGGATACAAAAAATGTACCCCTCCTCCTTCCAAAAAATGCGAAAATGACAATTTTAGGATGTCAAGTCCTTTCAGATAAACAACCCTCGTCATTTGATCTAGTTTTATTCCTCACTTATCAGATATGACACAATATTCGAAAACTAAACCATTTGATAGAAAAAAGAATGGGAACGGGGAATATGTCAAAGAGACAACGACCCAAAGGGGAGTAATGACAACTCAAAACCACCTTAAGATCTCAAATGAACGGTGAGGGAACCCCACACCCAACGGCAGGTCGGAGTCGGCCCCTAAAAAGGGAGTAATCATGTTTAGCGAAATAATTACATCATCCTAGACATAAAGTAAACTAGCTAGAAAACAGACAAGACACACAAAGGCTTAATGCATTTCCTGACTTAGGACAGGTGCATTTATTGGGCCAAAACCTTCCCCATAGCCAATATGATAAATAAAAAAAAACACAATCGCAACAACAGTAAAATTCAGTTGGCAACAGGACAGGGCCATTGTGAAAATTGAAACTGAAAGAACTAAATATAGGAACATAAACATGAAATCAAAAAAGACTACTAGCAGTTAACTGACATGAAATTCCAGATCCATTACCAACTGACAAATAAAGTTATGTACCCTCAGTGTACAGCTTCCACCAAGATCCCTTCCCATGAGTAGTTTAGCATAATGATTTCATGCATATACCAGAATACATAATCCGTTTCCATGCAATACTGATTTTAGAAATTTAGAATGTGTTTAGTTAAGACGCAAAAACCCTATCAAAAATCAATGTTAAGGGGATACGATACAGTACCAAGGGCAGATAATATAACGTCGATGAATGTGGTATGTTGTTTTCGCCACGTCACGAATTAGAGCACGACGTTATAATACCAGACTACGCGAATTGCGGACAGAAGCATGTAAATCTATGATAAAAATCGATATGCTTGTGAATTGCTCATAACGCAATTGGGGACCGTTGGGAGCTCCAGATCCGACATACTTTTCAAATTGAAACCTGATAGCAAAGGCTTCCTATCGGCATCGTTTGCAATAGAATCCATTTTTCCCAACATCCATTTGATTTCGTTAAAAAAGATTTACACTTTTTACAAGTAAACAAACGCACAAAAGAAATTTATCAAGCTTGCTGTAATTATTACTTAACATCATTACTGGAAAACAAGTCCATGAAAATACTATTAAGTATGAAATTTTAAGAGTCATTAAAATCTCGGGACTTTTCCAGTAACTAATTTTTTGCTTTTATTGAATCAGCTTCCCGTGGAATTTCTATAACCTACGTACATTTTTTCTCCCGTGAAAATTGTTCTTGTTTATTTATGGAAAATGTCAAAAGTCATGGAATGTCACAGAATTTGAGTAGCATATAAAATGCACGAATCTATCAAAAATAATAAAAAAAAAACAAGCAAAAACTAGAAACAAATCATAAATAAAAAACAAAACTAAACAAAACAAAGAAAAATGAGACAACTTCACAAATAAAACAAATAAACAACCGAATGTATAAAAATGAATAAGAAAACCACAAAATTAAAAACTTGAGATCTGGCGTAATTTTTAGCACTAATGCTTACAAATATCGTGGTTGTTAGTTCGAATCTAGCATGATACAGCTAAAACATAATCCGTAAAAAGTATGTCTTTTCTATATCTTAGCTGGTAAAAATGAAGGGATTGCCGCGAGGTAGTGAGGTGGCGCATTATCATGGCCATTTTCAGGGCAATTTCACGACATTTTCACGGGGTGCTGTGAAAATTCAATTAAAAACTCCGTGAAAATGATTTTTTTTCATATTACAATATTTTTACCATGCAAATTATGTACGTAAAATTATTATAAAATATATTGTCAATAAATATATAGGCAAGAGTATGGTATTCCCACTAAACATGCATGATAATTATCCTATGAAACGCATTTAACTTTAAATGAGGGTCGGTATTATTTTTTTTTCGGGACAACGGGAGAGGTCATTTATTCACCGAGAATTCGGGAAAAACACTTATCAAGAACGGGTTGCGGGCAATTTCATTTTTCGGGATGACTGAGAGAATCGTAAATTTTTTTCTCGGAAAATTGTGATCAAAGCTCATCCTACCCACCCCTTAAATTGAACCAACACCACATACAATGAATTCTGATTTATTATTTTTTTCGTTAAAGATGGATAGGTGAAACCAGGGACTCAAAGAAGTATATAGATATGTAAACTTGAATAGCGGCACTTGGGAAATAATCATTTTTTGCAGTTGACACAGACACCAGAAGGGTCTAGTATGTGTTTGACTGATCTTCGTGAATGTCTTTAGACGGAAGTAATCATTAATCACATGATTAATTCTCTGTTCTGTTTGATGTCTTTTATTTCCTGTTTAACTTACTGTTTAATGGTATTCAACTCTGTTCCATTTTTCGCAACCCTTACATGCGGGAAAATACAGATTGACGGCGTTCAAATTTCCGAGCGAAATATAATGTAACGTAATTTCGCGCCAAAGCCGGCAATACTCATTGGTAGCGATAACAAATGACAGTTTTTTTCTGAAGCTTTAAAATAAGCACATGGACCCCCATTTTTCAAAGCAAATTTCAAAAGACTGTTGTTTCGCGGAGATCTCTGCGAATTTTGAAGAAAAAATCAGTTCATAATTTTTTTTCTATGTGAAATGTTACCTACGAGATATGGACGTTTATTCTATGAATATTTACATAATTGTCAATTTCGAAACACAAATAATGAAATTTTGTTTTAAAATTTTACTCACCTTCTTCAGAAATATCTCATTAAACTGTAGCAAAAAACCGGAAGCAATTAGCTTAATTAGTTTTAAAGTTATGACATTTTAAAAATTACTGTAAAAATCCAATTTTTACGAAAAATTTTGGAAAATGGGCAATTTTCAATCGCAGTTTTCTCGAAAACGAAATAATGAAGGTATACTTTTCTTTGCAGATTTGGAAAGAGCATGTTCAAATTGACTTTATTCCAAAATTTCAGGAAAAAAATCAGTTCAGGATCTTTACTGTATCGTATCCCCTTAATACCAAAGAAGGCCATACGTAATGACTTTACGACAATACCTTAATTATAACCCTTATGAATTAGACGATTTAAAGCTTTTATAAGTTTGTTAGGCGAGTTTAAGTATTTTTTACTCTTATATAAAACATTAACGTAAAATAAGGGTGTGAATTACCAGCCTTGATTAGATGTTTATAGGTTGTGTTGTATTTATGAACTAAGTCTTTATATCTATGATAAAATTTAGTAAAGGTTTTTATCTATTTAATGATAACGAAACCCCTGATGTAATAGTTTTTCAGCTATGAAAAGATTCTGTTCATTAAAATGGCAAACGTTATTACATACTCGAGCAAATCGAACAAGTTGAGATATGTAAATACCATATGATAGCGATAATGGAACATCGCCATCCAGAAATGGATAATTAACTATGGGAAAAGAAAAATCCGTCCTTTTATCCTAAATCACCATTCGTAATATCAAAATTGACGTCTAAGAACGGACAATGATGATTATAAGAATTGGCTTTATTCAAAGTAAAGTCAATAGAATATTGATTTTCAGTATAATTTTTTTGAAAAAAGCAATATTCGGAATTTTCGGGTTTTTTTTTACGATTTCGACTTTCTGATTTTAGGGCCTTAAAAATCTGAATATATATTTAATAATGGCCTATTTAATAATGATTTATGATATATTAGCAACAAATTGTGTTCACACATTTTAGTTTCAGATATAATGTACGTTCAGAAATGTCAAAATTAGCACCATTCTACCTAAAAATTAAGGGAAACTTTCAAATATTCAGGCTCTGAAAGATAAAAAGATAATGTTTTATACGAATTATAGTGTGTATTTCATTAAAGCTGATATGTAGAAGATCATTTAAGTAGATTTAAACTTTTTAAGAGGTCTCTTTTCGACTCTTTTGCCCGAAATTGTATGCAAAATGGGAATTTTCTGTTTTTCAGAAGTTCTGCTGTTTTGACTTTGGGATGGAAATACTTCATAAAATTGATATATAGATTTAATATCTTTTCATTATATCTTAGCAATGTGAAAGTATGCTTTCAAACATTTTCGACTATCTACAGTCTCGTAAATTACAAACATATTACCCATCACCACACATATTCAACACATTTCATTTTATTCCGCTTGAAAAGCTTAAGCAAAGTATAAAGGTCCAATGACATATCATTTTCAAACACCAAAATACACAGAGACTCCCATTTATCACAAATTAGATCATGCGCATGGTTTATGGGCAATTATTCAACAATTCAACTTTGAATATCGATAAATTCTGAAATGCTGGAAATTCCATTTTGGCGTTAAAATTAGATATTACGATATATTAAATGCATCTTTTGCAAAGAAAGTAAATCATTAGTATGCTTCGTTCATATATATGTAAAAGAAAGGCATATTTTGGGGATTTTTAAGTTTAATCTTGTTGGGGTAGGGGTATAAGATTTTTGGTATTTAGAGTAACATTGAGCACTCACTGTTTTTCTATGTAGTGTTTTAAGATAGCTTGTGAATCGGTTAAAACAAAAAAATGGCATATTTGCAGATAAATCCTCCAGATTTGACACATATAAAGAGAATTTTGACAAATCTGAAATGATAAAAATTCCCATTTTTCAATTTTGGACAAAATATTGAGTTTAAACTGACATTTGGGATTAAAAATACCAAACCATGATAGAATTCATGCAATTTCGCTATATGCAGCGCATATTTTGCGTGTGGTGATTATTTTCATCCCAACACAGACAAAATTTGACATTTGTTTAGAGAATTTGTTGGGGTAGGGGTAAGATTTTTGGTATTAAGAGTCCCATTTAACACTCCTTGTTTTTCTAGACAATGTTTTAAGACAACTAATGATTCGCTTAGAACAATTGATTTGCATATCTGCAGATATGTTTCTATAGATTTGATATAGATTACGATTTAATAGTGAACTGTGGACAAATCTGAAATGTTAAAAAATCCCAGTTTTCATCCATTTTGGGAGTAATATTTGGTTTAGACGACCAATGGCTGTAAAAATACCACATTATGATGTACATGTAATACATGCAGCATTGTCATATACAACACACATTTTGCGTGCTCTGGTTATTTTTATGCAAACATAGACAAAACATTGACAATTTTAGGGAAAATTCGTTGGGGTAGGGGTTAGGTTTTCGATATTCAGAGTCACATTAAAGACTCTATTTTGTTTTTCTAAAAAATGTTTTAAGACAGCTTTATACATCAATTTCGGGGAAAATATTGAGTTTAATTCAACAAATGTCAGTTAAAATACAAAATCATAATATTATTCATGCAACGTTGTCCTATGCAATACACATTTTGCGTGTTCTGGTTATTTTTATGCAGACATAGACAAAAATGACAATTTTAGAGTAACTTTCTTCAACATTTTGAAGCAATGAAAGAAGAACTTGATCAAAAACGAAATTTTCCTAAATTTCGGTAGGTGGGTCTAACAATAACCCCACCACTAGTGCGTACATGTTATGCTCGTGTTAGCATGATTTATTACGAAGACGGGATGTATGCGGACCTAAAACCAGAGTCTCACACGTGAGTCTGTATCGCTCACCTGGTGGCTACTGATCGAATAAAATTTCAACAGGGTTTAACGATTAATCTGAAGTCAGTATTATGGTAGATCATAGTTTTCATGTTAATTTGCATACACATATATATAATATCAATTGATGTTTTACACAGTTTTCAAGAAGTAACAATTTAGAACATTTTCCCATAGAGTTTTATGTTGAACTATGATCCCCAGTGGCGGCCATCTTGGATGAGACGTGAACCTATTGAACATATGTAGAAATTATAGTAACTGTTGAACACTTTAACTAAATTAACAGTAAAATAACTTCGGCGTTTTGTTGTTTTGTTTTGTTTTGTTTTTTTTTTTGAAAATGTCATCTTAATATTACGTTCATTTGCTAATTAACTGATTAAAAAAGCCTTTTCCAAAATCCTGGGATTTGCAATGATCCCTGATTATCATCCAAACATTGTTACAAAGTCAAGAAAGTTTTTTGTAATGAGGTTTACCATATCTGTAACATGATATATCACAAGAAAATCAATTTACGAGAGGATAAAAGTACTTACATAAAGTAAGTGATAACTGAACCGTCAGTCCAATACAAATAATCCAATGACATTGGCAACATTGGAAAAACAAACAAACAAACACAGATACAACATAAATACGGCACAGAAAAGAAAAATGAAGACATACGCACATACAAAGATAAACAACACAGGCCCAATAAAAAAACCATGGAATGGATCAGGTGCACCGGTAGTTAGCATTTCCTGCTTCTTTTAGACACCTGCCGTGTTTAACATGTAAAAGTTCGGTAGTAAAGATAGATCTGCTGTCATCTGGGAAACAGATATCCCAAAGCCGTCCACAAGATCGTGATGTTGACCATGAAAATTCTGTAGTGATGACCTCAAGTTATTTGTAACATACCCTTGCTGAAGTAGCCTATTTGTAAACAACAGAGCTCTATCATGGTAGTCACTGTCTCGAACATAGGCCCTTGAGTAGCAAAAGATTTGGGTGACGTAAACTCCGTATATTGTCGCTTTTGGAATGTTGCTACAAAGAAAAGGGAAGTTTACTATTGGAAAAGTGAAGTCATCGCTAGTGTCATACAGTCTAGTTTGTAGTGTACCTCAGTTGTCAATTTCATGATGGTCAAGGAACTAGACCGATGTGGAAGTATCTGAAGTATACTGAATTTTGAGCTCTTTGGGATAGATAAGATAAGAAAAATCACCAAAGCGAGGGTTGTTTAGTGATGAAATATCATTTATATAACGGAAGCTGAAATTAAAGGCTTGGGCCAGTGTTTTTATCTTCATTTTGAAGAGGCCCTTCCATTAATGCAGCCTCATATAGATGTTGAAAATTGTAGACCATGAAACAAAATTAATTAGATGACTATATTTCTCTAGACTAACCAGCAAATAACTTCGTAGAAACTTGATAACAAACTTTAACTTTCTCCAAAACATTAACTACAAACTTGCAACCGCTGCCAAAACCTCCAGTATTTCCCAATGTATAAAGATAAGGTAAAGATGACTCTTCCTACATTTCAAGACATGTTCACGTTTGTACAGTCGTGATATTTTTGCTCAAGCGAACAGTTGACGATATATCCAAGAATACAGTAAAAGATAAAAGTCCTTGTTTCAATATCCTCCATTGACTCAATACATTTGGTTATATTTACCAAAAACATAATTTATTTCTAATGTTTGTTTTTACAGAAGCAATGGATGTAGCCGTTCTAATTATCATTTTTACTAAGAACACAACATTTGGGTGGAGTGTTTGGCTGTTTTGCTGGTCAGCTTTTGTTATAATAGGTATGCTGATGTTAACTGTGTTTTGCTGCATATGTGCTTTTTGTTTGAGCGACGATGAAGAAAACAGTGACAACACGCATTTTTATTCAGTACAACGATTTTATTTTTACAATGTCATAGTTCTCGATGATGACTGAATGCTTACTGAATGTTGTTTTTTTTTTTATTTTTAATGTTATGTTTGGACTTGTATAAGCGAACTTGTACGCCATATTAGCAATCTATAAGGCTTGTTTAGGGTAAATTGGGATATGAGATGTTAATTGTATATGGGATATTTGAGACGAAACGGACATGGATTTTTGCATTAAATATTGAGATATTTCAGTGATTATTTGGATATTGTCCATTTTCAAAGGGATATTTAAGTCCAGACTTAGTGATATTCGGAACTCCTCTGCTAAACTAGCCCCATTAATGTGTATATACTTATATATAATTAGAAAATATTTGTAAAATATAGTTGCAACTGCTTATTTTATAATTGAAACTGCTCGTTTTTTATTGATTTTATATTTTTTTCGAATCACTGTCATACTGTTGTAGTTTATAAAAATTCTTATCGTTCCAATAAATAAAATATTTGTTACAGTCGTTCCTTTTCCATAGCAGTGGTCATGTATAATTGATTAAAATTGAATTTAAAAAAAAGTAAATGCATGATTTATGTTCTTAAAATGTCGCTGCTCTTGAAACGCAACATTATAATGATTACAATATGTCATTTCATGACGAAAATCATGAAGTTTTTCATTCTTTATTTTTCAGTTTTTTCTATTTGCGCCATATTCATACGACAAAAATCCGTTAAAATGGTCAATTATAACAAGTCACATGTATCTCAATCTGGATAATCAACAATGAGCAAAGCTCATTACTCACAGTAAGGTCAAGACGGCCCCTGGCATCCATTCCATCGGGATTCATTGCGAAATGTCAAGCAAAACTTTATCCATGTTTAATCATTTCATGTATGCAGGATCGTCAACAAACATAAAATGAACTGACAATGTGTTCATACATTCGCTGTTATCCGTCATCGAGTCAATAGTCAGAAAATTTGGCATGATGAAATCATGAGATGTGGACACAATAGACAAGGTTTGAAATTACGAAAAATAAAAATGTCAAAACTTGAAAGTATGATTCTGCATCCATTAGAAAAAATATTGAGAGCAATTAGCACAGTCTTACACACATATTACACAAAAAAGAGCTTAAAACAGGTTCCGTTATCATTACCATGAGAAATGTGAACAAATGTGAAAGGGACACATAGTGTTACTCTAGTCCATCTTACCGTCCGTCTAAACGTTCGGTTAAGATTTGCATTTAAGTCTTTTTCTGAGAAAATGTAGGAAGTACAACAGATCTTTGATAATACTACATACTCCACAAGCTAACTTGACTCTTTATACTATATATATTTCATGCTTTCGTGACTCTGGTTAAGTATTGTTTTAAGTCAATTTTTTCCAGAGCTAAGCATTTTGAGACAATGATGTTTCAGCAAATCAATTGCCTTGATGAGTACAACACAAATCATTTACATATAAGGGGCTTTGACATGCGTTTAACGCATCAATTACTTTGTATAAGTTATGCTTTTAAGTCTATTTCTCCACTACTTTGTATTGTAACATCTTGATATTTCACTGTTACATTCATCTAAAGGTGACCTACCCAATTCACCAACAACGGTTTGAATGACTTGTTAAATTGTGTGTTTAATTCCTTTCTCAACAGCTTACTATTATAAGACAATGATGTTTAATTGAATTAATCACCTTGATCAGTACTACCTAAATCAATGATAGTTAAGTGACTTTGATCTGTATTTTATACTGAGTGACTTTTGGAAATTTTGTGTTAATTTCTCAACAACCACATAACATATCACTATGATGTTGTATCAATTTAATAATCTCGGTGATAAGTAATCAATTCTTGAACAATTTTGTGACTTTGACATACGTTTTACGCTTGAGGGACTTTATTTATTAATTATTATTTTTTTTTATTTCTTTATTTCTTTTTTTTATATATGTCCATGTCTAAACTACTGCACATTACATTACAATGATGTTTAATCGAATTATTCACTGTGGATAAAACTACATGATTCATTGATTATTTTTAACATGACCTATATTTTATGCATGGGAGATTTTTGTTACGGTCCGTCATAAATTAAATATTTATCAAACATCATCTGTAATTTTTATTAAGCATTCATTTGTAAAAAGTTATTCCTGATTTTCTCACGTTCGATGACTGGGAAATAATTTTATGCCTGGTAAACTTGGGATAATGTGTTACGATAAATTATTTTGCGGGGCATGTATGTATTATATCTGTGTATTATAGACACATTTTGTAGTTAGAATTTAGTTTTATTTTTGTGCTTTTGCGTCTGCTCCGTGTTTTTGCTTCTCTGAATTCTGGCTTTTCCCAAGTCTCTGGGCTTTGTTTTTTTGTAAAGTCCATTTGATTTCCATATGTCCTTATAAAACCTTTAAATCGTCTAATCATAGGGTTATAATTACGGTAATGTCGTAAAGTCGTTACGTATGGCCTTCTTTGGTATTAAAATTGATTTTTGATAGGGTCTTTGCATCTTAACTAAACACATTCTAAATTTCTGAAATCAGTATTGCATGGACAGGGGTTATGTATTCTGGTATATGCATGAAAGCATTATGCTAAACTGCTCATTGGAAGGGATCTCGGTGGAAGCTGCATACTGAGGGTACACAAATTTATTGGGTCTGGAGCTGGCATGTCAGTTAACTGCTAGGAGTCTTATGCGATTTCATGTTTTCATGTCCGTATATTTAGTTCTTTCAATTTCATTTTTAAAAATTCATTTAAAAAAATTGTTATTTTTTATGAAAAAATATTTTCACATTATAATTTTTTATATACGAACTCTGACAGGAAATTTTGTAATGTTTTATCCATAATTAAAAAAAAATTACCAATTCGGTGTTTACGTTAATTTTATTTTCTAAAGCTGCAACAAACTGATGGGGTCAGTTCGATTGATGTAACATACTTCCTGTATAAACAAAAAACAGAAATAGCTATGTGACATGCTAATTTAGATGTCCATTATAGAAGTAAACTGGTCAGTCAAATTATATTTATCAATACTGTGGAGTACGGGGGAAAACATTCAAAGTTATTTATTTGTTAAGAAATGTCATGTCAGAGAAATTTAAACATTGAAAATAAAATGAAAGATTAAAAAATGCCCCCCCCCCTCCTTTTACCAAAATAAGAAAAGAAAACATAACAAAACAAGCAAATAAACCAGGGGGGGGGGCTTAGACATTCTTGAAAGAGGGTTAATTAAAACATAAACTTTTACACTTCTATCCTATGTAAAGCTAGTTATATTTTTAGGTTGTTATGTAAACTATTGTGTTTTCTTGTGAATTTTCATTATATGCAAAGTTTGTTGTATTTCTTTGGAAGTCAAATCAATGATACAAACATGTACCATGCTCAAAAGTACAAATACAATTATTTTTATGATATTTTAAATTAACATAGATTGCACCATTATATTTAAGGCAGACTACTATGGTTAGTTTCAGTAGTTGTTTAACCTTCGTTTATCCTAATATGTAATCAGTTTGAAAGATGGGCAACAGTAAACAACTGTTAGGTACGTCTTGATAAATATGGGATAAAGATGTTACTTTGGAATTTGGTTAAGTGTTTAATCTTACAAAGTACAAAGTGTATGAAGAAGGTATGACTGATTACAACGGCAATGCATTAAAAAAAGAATAGTAAATAAATAAAACAGTAAATTTTAAGACAAGGTATTTCTTTAAACAGATATTTAGTGTGTGATAAAGTATCAATGGGGATAATGACAATTTTACCGAACAGAATTATAGAAAATAGGTATACAAAGTTTTCGCGTCAAGTGTTAGACGAGCCTGCATGAACAAGCTTGGTGCATGACGATGTTATAATGATCGTATCAAAACAAAAAAAAATCCTTAATTCCTGTTACCGAAAAAAAATGACAGCAGAAAGCGATAATGAACATTTGTCATCAAAACTATCATATTAATTAAAGCATGCAGTTTTATCAAGTGATACGATAAGACTTTATTTATCGGTTGACTTGTAAATAATGCAAGACACAGAATTGAAATACAGCCTGGGCAGCTTTTTTTGCATTTGATAATGCTTTTATGTAGAATTAGTGTACAAGATGTTTGAAAAAATAAAAAAGATAGAAATAAAAATAGGCAAAAACACCTATCTGTAAACTGTTTTGCTTGATCAAACTTTTTTTAAATGAGTTTATAGAAAATGAAATTGTTGTAGATACTTTCTACTGTTTAACATGCACTCATATCATATTCAAACTTTCCTTCAAGACAAACTTAAATTATTGATATCTAGCGTAATACAAGAGAAATAACAGAGGAACGCAAAATTAGATCTCCAAGGTGTTATAAAGTTTATCATCCGGAATACATAAAATATTCAGTGTTTGTGTAATCAATGAGATGAATTCTGAAACCCAGATACCAATCAGTTTGAAATTGACATGTATTTTACAGTAAGTGAGCTTAGATAATCATCCGGACACCAGATCATTTGCCGATTTCGTGCTATCTAAGGGCAATAACTGTGAAACATAAAATATGATCACTGTGACAATTGACCTAGTTGGACATAAGTTATCATTTAAAAACCATAATTTTTCCAATTTTTGTGTAATTCAAGAGCAATTACTGTTGAACATAAACTAACCTCAGTAAAAAAAAACTTAACTTGCATTTTATAGTTTTTACAGTGCTCACAATATTTGATTCTCATATACTAGGTGTATTGAAATTATCGTGTGAAATTTTTTATTTTTAAAATTTTGTGTATCCAAAGAGCAAAAACTCTTAAATGTTAAATTTGATAACGCTCAAACTTGATAATGACTTCTTTATTCTTTAGTATATAACGTTCTATTACTTTTTTCTCCTACGTATTCATGAAAAAATTCGGACCCTATCTGTATAAATAGTAAGGGTCGAATCAATAAATGTTTGCTAGCCTGGCCTCACTGACGGGGTCAAAAGGCGTGATGTTGTGACTGACTTCTTGTTTGCTTCTTTACCAACAATTAACCGTCTATTCGCGAAATGATGACAAAATAAAATGCAACATTGTGTTAGAATCTTCGCAGTGTTTAGTCTGCTTCCTTTCACTTTGATGATTATGTGTTTGTTTAAACACATAGCTGATATACACGTCACAAATACCAAGTGGGGATAGATTTTTTAATATGCCCACAAGATTCTAAAACTTTAATTCAAGTAAATAGAATAATAAAATTTGTTGATTTTGTGTAATTTAATGATAACAAACCGGTCACGGAGAGAATCGATCAGGACATTTAGGTGTTTCTAAAAACACTATTTTTTTGTTCAAAGCAAACTCAAATTATCATCCGGAAACCATAAAAAATTCAGAATTTGTTCAATTCAAGGGCAATATTTTTTGAACGCTGAAACCGAAATGAATAAAATTTTAGTTTCATCTCTGTGTTTTATAGTAAGTAAAATCCCGAAATATCAAAATATTTATTAACGTTTACTTATAAGGTAACCCAAGTTGTCCTTCAGATTTTGAAGAGTGACGGAACAGACAAGATGAACCTTATAAACGTCCGACCTTTATAAGACTGAGTTATGCAATAACATTGCAAAATGGAATGTCTTTTACTCTTTTTTTAGAAACTAAATTCAAAACTGATTTTAAATACGATAATGTTAAATTAAGTATCGACAGGTCTTTTTTCTAGGCAAATATTGTGATTAAATGAACTAATCGTTAAAATACGAACTTGAAACTATAGTAGTAGACATTTTTACTATTCATTGTCGAAACCGAAACCGAATCCGAAGCAGAGACCAAAACCGAAACCAGCATATAAAGAATGAATTATGTTGGAAATGTTTAAACATTGTTTAACTGTGTGATAAGTTCATTTGTTTAGCTTTCTTTTTGCAATATCTACATTTTATTTGCAATAGTTACTTGATACAATATAGTAGAAGTAATTCGGAATTCGAAAATAGAATGAATAACTGTTATTCTTTTTGTGAAACAATTTCTTTTGTTGATCCTTTTTTTCATCTTTTATTATTCTTTATCATTTTACATGACCATAAATATTATCGAATCGATGGAGTTAAAATAGAAAACGCAAAATTTAGTTTAGGCAACTGAGACAAGAGAAACGGAAATCGCAATTAGTGTTTAAAGTTCCGTTCAATCAATCGATAGTATTCTTTAGTCTTTACTCAGTTTGTGAAAATTTTATATCAAAATATCCTTTTAAAAAAATTTTAAATGTTGCCATGTAAACATTAAATTAATTTTAGCATACAAAAAGAAGGATAAGCAAAATGTTTTTTAAAAATAACTAAATGAGTGCATTTTGGGGAAAATATCATTTCTTATATCCTTATCAGGGAATTTTATATTATGAAACATTTGGATATACAAATTTTGATGAATCCTAGCATCAATAGGCCTTGAAAAGTAAGATTTAAGTTTGTTTATTAACTTAAAAAATAACAAAATAACAAAGTTAAAAATGACAAAAATTATATTCTTGAAAATCGAATTTCATTTAATCTTTTTGATGAAATTTTATATGTTGCAATAAATAAATATAATGTTTTTTTGCACAAATAAGGTCAAAAAGGAGAACTTTAACTCTGCTCTTTAAGGTAGATAGACAGTAATATTCATATCCATGAGATTTTGTTGTAAGTCGGCACAATTGAAGAATCAATCCTACTCACCCAAAATCTGTTATAAAAAGTATGGGTCACCACGCTTGTTTTTTTCTAGAATTGAGATCAAAATTTGCTCATTTTTACCCATTTTTTCACCTAAGTTTACAAAGAATGCACGGGGAAAATATGGAAAGGCAAATTTTAGCTTAATAGAAATGAACTTTTTATCCATTAAAATTTGATATGTTTTTGTGAACAGATAGTTTATGATGTAATTTATTGTTAACAATTAGAAAATGAATGTGTCCCCATGCTTTTAACGTAGATATTTTACAAAGTTTCCGGATGAAACATTACTTTCGGGAAAAGGGAGCTAATTCGCGGCAAAGTAAACGAAATATGACGTTTCACATTTGTCATTCAATTATGACGTCACAAAGGAAAAGCCGTGAAATTACTATTCCGGTCCGAAAATCAAACCTACCCCGTACCCGACTCTTTATTTTTCTTATGCGCGATTGAATTGCTCAGCACCACAGTGTCTATCTATCTTAAGTTCAATTTTAAGAAATAATCAAAACAATTCAGTTGTTTTTGAAATTTTATATTGTCATATTCTTTAGAAGTAGTTTATTTGTATTTTATATGTTGCGATACAGAAATTGCACGAATTTGGCATAAATAGTAGTTTAAGAAAGGTAATATTTTAAGTCTGCGAGGTCCATATATAATGTATGGAAAGAAAATTTGAAATATGAAGTTTAATCTCAATATTTAAAAATGACCAAAACAATTTAGTCTTATGAAAGTTTTTGTCTTAAAACTTTTTGGGGGGTTTTTATGTTGTGAAATACAATTTTCTAAAATATTAGCATTAAAAGGGTTTGAAAATCAAGATTTCACCTCTGTAGTTAAAAATTTTACCCCCCAAAATTGTTTTTTTAGATGAAAATTCAACTTCGTGATATTCTTTTCATGGAGTTTTATACGCTGCGATATTTCGTAAATTTTAGAAGAAACAAGGTTAAAAAAGAAAGACTTTTAGTTTGTGGTGTATTAATGCTAAATTTCATGTAATTTGCTTATCGCAACATATAAAACTCCCTCAAAGGGTGATATGACATATTATTTTCAGAAACTGAATTGCTTTGCTCCTGCTCAAAAAATGTGTTCAATCCAAGGACATAAAATCTTGCTTCTAAATCTTTGTTAATGCTAAAATTCATGAAATGTGAATATTGCAATCGGTAGTTATTTGTTACCACTGGGTCGACGCCACTGCTGGTAGACTGTTAGACCTCGAAGGTATTCACAAGCCCAGTAGTCAGTACTTCGGTGCTGACCCCAAAGCCGATTCTATTTGAACCTTGCAATGTCTATTTTTTTAAAAATTTTGTTGGAAACTAAGGAGTATCTCCCTCATGCAAAGCTCTGCCCCTAGCTGATTTTGGCTTTATATTTAGATCATATTGGTTATTTGTTCTCTATCAATTTTTAAACATCTTTGAGTTTATGGTCTTTCAAACATTTAGATTTTATCTGCACTGAAGAGACATAAGTTGTCAAAATGCGCATATGCAGAATTTAAATTCACAGTAAATTCGGTATTTAGTTATTTGCAACGAAGAAAACAATTTTGAAAGGATATATGAAATAATATTTAAGAACATAATTGTTCTTTGTTCACATTTTTGAAATATTGAGTTTAAACCATAGATTTAAGATCTTACTTTTATAACTTTTTTATGCTAAAATTCCTGAAAATTGAATATCGCAGCATATGATTTTTTTTTTTAAATTATACATAAAATAGATTTCAAAAGACGTAATAATATTGGACATATTTAAAGATGGATTTTAAACCATAGAATTAAAATCTTACGTTAAATAACTTATTTAGGCAAAAATTCATATTTTCATATTGCAACATATAAAATTGATTCAAAAGCATATGATGAAATTAAAAAAGAATCATTTCTACAGATTGAACTCAAACTGCAAACTTTTAATCCTACTTTTCAGACCTTATTCATATTAAAATTCGTGGAATTTTTATATTGCAGTATCTTAAGCTTCCTCAAAGGATATGATGAATTGAAAGGGAAGAAATTAATGAACATACAGCTTAAACAGAAAGCTAAAATCACACTACGAAAATATTTTTTTCCAGAAATTTGCTAAATCAAATAACTTTGAAATCTAAGTCTAAAATGACGAAATTTTCAACGCCATGTCCCGCGATTCTGCTGTTCGTTCGGACCAAAAAACGGTCATAAGCACTTCTCTATACAATTATTAATTTATTATATTACAATACAAACAACAGATTTCCTAAATCATTTTTTCCTGGCCGGTTTCGTTTTTATTGTCTATCATGACTATCATAATGTTGGTTTTAATTTATGAATTGAATATTATGAAAGAATTTCTGCTCTTATGTATGAACCTCTAAGTCATTAACGCGAGATTAAAGACACAAATTAATGACAATCAGCGAAGACGAAATATTCAGATCAACTGACAAACTGATACTTAAAAAGTCATAACTTATTCTTATTTGCAAGAACAACAAACATATGTACAATGAAAAATTGTTTTGAAGTACGGTGCATTAAAACAAATTTTGGGGCGTTATTCCTCACTGAGATTGATGCCCGCAACAATCGCTTAAATAATTAAACAAGTTACATGTAAAATAAATAATGAAAGGATATAGAGTAAATGCAAACGAGACACATTCTCTACAAATACATGACAAAAACAAGCATACATATAAATAAAAATAAAATTAGTATTTGTCCCCCCCCCAAAAAAAAAAATAAAATAAAAAAATTACGATTGCAGTTTTTTTTTCATGATTACATTTGAAAATAAACTGCATAGATCACATACTTACAAATGCATAAATCACATATTTACAAATGACTACATTTGAAAATAAACTGCATAAATCACATATTCACAAATGTATTTTAAAATGCCTAGTCTATCACTCTATTACGTTGCATTTAAAAATAAGTCTGCTGCAAAGATTTCAAAAAGAAGGCTTAGCGTTTTAGCCCATAAGACACTGATTATGCATACAAGCATTACAAAAGAAATTCAAAAGAAAGAAAACACAATTCATTCTGTATAATATGGTTTCGGTTTCGGACTCGGTTTTGGATTCGGTTTCGGTTCCGACAATGAAAAGTAAAAATGTCTAATACACGGGTTCCGCATTTGCGGGATCGCTCATTATTTTAGCCAAACGAGGAAAAATCTGGTACAAACTGGTTCCAGGACGCTGATAGACGAAGATAGTAATTTCTTCATTTCCATTCAAGTTTCGTTTTTTGTGGGTTGAAAATGTTCCTCCTGGATTTCTTGGTTAGATAAAAACGAGTTTTCACCCATATGTTGAATAACGTCAGATTCGTTTGTAGAAAATATCTGTCCCTTGCTCCAACGTTTGATTACGTCATTTTTCCTCCGGGTAACCCAAGATGACCTCGTCGAAATGACGAGTCAAATCCGGAATGGAATGATGCGCAACCCATGTATAACCTCTTACCGTTATATACATGTAAGTGTAACAAGTTTTAAAAGAAAGTCACTTGTCACCCTATTTTGTCACACAAGTCTACAAACAGTGTTACTGTTGGATGTAGCACTAAAAGCAGTGTTTTTGTTCTGTGTCTGGAATTTACACTGAAGCTGTGTATTTGACTTGAAAAATATTTATAAATTACATTTACTCTAAAAAAAAATGTCCCAATTAGAACTGAAACATGCATTTAAACTTGTTTACATCGTATTTTTGCTCTTTTGTTTGCACATGCAAAGGATGACACTAAAGAGATACGACAGGAAATGGAGACGACAACCACTCGGATGAAAAACTAAATTTTCCAATAGCTTACAGTAAAATGGTTTACAAGGATGTGTGACTATTTGAACGGTGGTTAAGAAGTATATACAGACCTCATAATTTATATTTCTTTCATAACTACACAAAGACATCCATTCTTCTCAACAATTACGTCATGTTTTAGCAACATGTTTGTGTCATCAAGGTCATATAACGTAATATTGGTAACTGTCACTATGGTATAGGGAGATCTTGATGCTTGCTAAGTGGAAATACTATTTCACCCACCTTAGACATGGGAATCCATTATTTTTCTGTCTCACAGAGGTGGTGTTTAAGAATACAAGCTACACGAATATATTCCTGCCAATATTTTGTCATAACAATATACCCGGCTTAGTCTAAATGAATCGAAAAAAAAATAATAATAATACAATTAAATTTAATATCGAGTGCCTTTGAAAATCAAAAATTGAACTAAAACACAAAATAAATGTCAATTTTTTGCATTGTAATAACCTCTGACTCGGACGCGTGTTCCATGCATTATGACGTCTAGGGAAGTAATTCACTGATGTCAACTATGAGGTTCCGGTGGTGATTAGTGTTATTTTGTGGATGCTGAGGGGGATAAAATTGATCAAACACCAGTTAGAGTGGCAGACAGAAAAATCTCAGACACCCTCAACAAACTTCGTCTGAGTAGTTGAAATCTTAGACTTTGGAGTCCGAGATGTTTTTGTCTGACACTCTCCCCAGTGTAGATCCACATAATCAATCTGACAGGCCAGGGGTTTCAATTGAAAATAAATTAAATCGTGAAGATCCTAAGAACATACAATGATTTAAATAACGTAAAAATAACCAGTTTGTAAATAAATTTAATTGCATTTTTATACACTGAACATACACACTTTAAATCTTTAACATTTAGATTATATTGTTATTTGCCATCTCTCAATCTTTTGTCTTCAAAACGTTTAGGAAGCCAATTTAAAGTAAGTGCGGTATTGATTTAATGTTACCATTGAGTCGATGCCACTGCTTGTTCCGGAGACTGTTCACTGGCTAAGTAGTCAGTACCTCGGTGATGTCTCGAAAGCGAATTTAATTTCGAAACCTGTAATAGCTAAATTCTGTTCATTATTTGCTATATGTCAGGTTTTGTCTTCAAAACGTTTAGATTTTATTTACATAGAAAAGACATAAGTTGTCGAAATGGCCATATCCAGAAACCAAATTGACACGTCGTATGGTATGTGACACCAAGAATTTACAATGACATATACAAACTGACATATAGTGAGAAAAGTAAACAATTTCTGTAGATAAAAAATTATGTTAATGAGATTAGAAAATTTATTTTCACTGGCAACCACATTATAATTATTTTATATGCAGAAACTAAATGTACAATAACTTCGGTATTTTGCTATTAATTTACAAAATCGTCGATGCCATAGCAATTTTAAGACGGACCATAGCACAAGTTGGAGATGAATTCATTGATAAATGTCGAACGACGCTACATTAATGTAACTTCTCCTTTGTTATAGTATATCGTAATTTTTTATGTACCTTTAAGTGTATTAAAGAACTTTTTAAAGTTTATTGATGTGCCTTATTTGTATCACTTAATACCGTAAAACATTTTGATAAATTTATGTTTCAATGCACAGTTTTGTATATTACAATATATTATTAGAAGTGTTTAAAATCCATATTAATGTTGAAGATAAGCACCAATGTTATCACTTAATACAGTGACGCGTTTTCGTAATTTTATATTTCAATTCACAGTTTATAAAATGAAAAATGATATTGACTGAATGTACATGTGACAAAAACGCAAACGATGCATAGAAAACTCCAGTTTATCAAGGACAGGGCTTTTATTCCTGTCTACATCTTGATGTCGCCTTAGAGGATAACCAGAGGTGAACAATATTCACCCCCTCAAGCGAGATCAAAAAGGCCCCTAGCGTGCATTTAAGCGATATTCTTGACAAAATTATATCAAGGTCACTGCCTTTCTCCCGACTCGCCATGGAGTGCCAACTTGGGCGATGCTCAGGGTTATCCAACTGAAAGCACCAAGGTTACAAGAATAAAAATGTTGAAAAACATCGATCGCAGCTAAAATATGTCATTGAAGCAACACATGTCGGGAGCGGTCAATGAGGAAAAAAGTAAAACCGGGCAATGTATGCCTACAAATATTTGTCATTAAGTAGCCCGACGACAGACAAAAATAAGGACAAAACAACATCGATAGACAACACATTATGTTTATTACGATGTATTATAAGAACTGTTCAAAACTCATTGATGTAGTAGACAGTTCCATTTTAGTCCATGGGCTGGAATAACCCACCGTGCACCCCCCACTTCCGAACCCCACCCATTTTTTTAAGTCCGTATACATCCCCTCTTCAAAATAAAACATGTTAACACGAGCATAACCTGCACGCACTTGTGGAATTCGGTCGATTTTTAGACCCACCTACCAAAATTTTGGAAAATTTCGTTTTTTGTTCAAGTTTTTCTTTCAGTTGCTTCAAAATGTTAACCAAATGCTTTCCAGTTATAAAAACGGGGTATCAAATGATTACTTATTGTATGAGCTTTACAAAGAACCCAAGTTTTAACAATTTATATGCCTATAACGTTCCATAGCGCAATTAAACGTACCCCTACCCCAATGAAATATTGACGAAAAAACGGATATTTTCATTGAAATTGCGTAAGTTTGATGGTCTAAAGAACCCGAAGTGCATCTCGATTCCCGATTCTGAAAATTGTTTTTAGGTTTTCAATCTATTTTCTTCAATATAAAACATGTTAAGACGATGTTAGCATATTTTAAATGACCAAAATTTTATTTTCAAATAGACCAAATACATGGACCTTTGAATAATTTCGTTTATGAAAAAGTTTTGTCTTTCGTTTGCCTAATATTATTTTTAGTGAACAAATATCATTTAAAATAGGTACCAAATGAAAGCTTATTATATTTGCTTTGCAACCATTACAAATAATGGCTACTTTTAGGTAATTTAAACATCATACATCAATAAAACTTACCCCTACCCCAACAAATTTACTCTAAAATTGTCAATTTTTTGTCTATTTTCGCATAAAAATAATCAGAACACGCAAAATGTATGTTGTATATGACAATGTTACATGAATGACATTATGATTTGGTATTATAACAGCCATTTGTCGACTTAAACTCAATATTTTGCCCAAAACTGATGAAAAATGGGAATTTTTACATTTTAGAATTGTCTTAAGTTCACTGTTAAATCGTTATATATGCCAAATCTGGAGGATATATCTGCAGATATGCCAATTATTTGTACCAAGCAACACATGAGTTGTCTTAAAACTTTGTTTAGAAAAACAGTGAGTGTTTAATGTGACTCTGAATACCGAAAATCTTACCCCTACCCCAACAAATTTTCCCTAAAATTGCCAATTTTTTGTCATATTTTGCATGGAAATAACCAGAACACGTAAAATGTGCGTTGTATATAATAATGTTGCATGTAGAACATCATAATTTGGTATTTTAACAGCCAATGGTGGACTAAAACTCAATATTTCTCCCAAAATTCATAAAAAATGGGAATTTTCAACATTTCAGATTTGTCCATAGTTCACTGTTAAATCGCAATTTATGCCTAATCTATAGAATATATCTGCAGATATGAAAATTAATTGTTCTAAGCAATACATTAATTGTATTAAAACAGTGTTTAGAAAAACAAGGAGTGTAAAATGTGACTCTAAATATCGAAAATCTTAGCCCTACCCCAACAAATTTTCCCTGAAATTATCAGTTTTTGGTCTATGTAGGGATAAAAATAACCAGAATACGGAAAACGTCTGTTGTATATGACAATGTTGCATGAATTACATCATGATTAGGTATTTTAACAGCCATTTGTGTACTAAAACTCAATATTTCTCCCAAAATTCATGAAAAATGGGAATTTTCAACATTTCAGATTTGTCCATAGTTCACTGTTAAATCGCAATATATATCAAATCTAAAGAATATATCTGCAGATATGCCAATTAATTAGTCTAAGTGATACACTAGTTGTCTTAAAACATTGTTTACAAAAGCAAGGAGTGTTTAATGTGACTCTAAATACCAAAAATCTTACCCCTACCCCAACAAATTCTCCTCAAAATTGTCGATTTTTTGTCTATGTAGGGATAAAAATAACTACCACACGCAAAATCTGCGACGCATATAGCATGATTGCATGAATGCTATCATGATTTGGTATCTTATATCAAACTTTTCAGCTTAAACTCAATATTTTGTCGAAAATTGATCAAAAATGGGGATTTTTAGCAATTCAGATTTGTCCAAAATTCACTTTTAAATCGTTATATGTGGCAAATCTGGGGGATTTATCTGAAGATATGCCAATTTATTGTTTTAACCGGTATATTAATTATCTTAAAACACTGATTAGAAAAACAAGGAGTGTTCACTGTGACTCTAAATACCGAAAATCTTACCCCTACCCCAACAAAAATAAAGTTAAAAGTCCCCAAAATATGTCTGTCTTTATATATATATGCTAATATTTAACTTTCTTTGCAAAAGATGCATTCGATATATCGTTATATGTAATTTTAACACCAAATATGGGTAAACTTGAATATTTTGAGCGATTTTCGTGAAAAAATGGAGATTTCCAGCATTTCAGAATTTTACGAAATCCAATTTTAATTGTTGATTAACTGGCCATAAAACACTAGCATGATCTTATTTGTAATATAAGTCAGTATTTGTGTATTTTGGTGTTTGAAAATGATTTGTCATTGGACCTTCATACAATGTTTAAGCTTTTCAAGCTTTTTAAGCTGAATAAAATGAAATAAATTGTGTTGAATATGTGTGGTAAGGGGTTATATGTTTGTAATTTATGAGACTGTAGTTAGTCTAAAATGTTTAAAAGCATACTTTGTAATTGCTAGCATATAATGAAACGATATTAAATCAACATTTTTAAGTTACATATCAATTTCATGAACTATTTGCATCTTAAAGTCAAAACAGCAGAACTTCTGAAAAACTGAAAATTCCCATTTTGCATAGAATTTCGGGCAGAAGAGTCGAAAAGAGACCTCTTAAAAAGTTTAAATCTACTTGAATGATCTTCTGCATGTCAGCTTAAGTGAAATAAACACTAGAATTCCCATTAAACATTATCTCTTTATCATTTAGAGCCTCAATATTTCAAATTTTCCCCTAATTTTGAGGGGGAGGGGTGCTAATTTTGACATTTCTGAACCTACATTATGTCTGAAACTAAAATTTGTGCACACAATTTCTTGCTAATATATCAAAAATTTATATTAAATCGGCCATTATTAAATATATATTCAGATTTTACGATCCTAAAGTCAGAAAGTCGAAATTGTGAAAAAATCTAAAATTCCGAAAATTCCCATTTTTGTAAAATTTTATACCGAAAATCAAAATTTTATGGTATTTAATGGTTTTATTTTCCAACATTGTATCACACCTGATTAGTTAGACATAAAAACTAGATCAAATGACGAGGGTTGTTTATCTGAAATAAATTAACAGCCTAAAATCGTCATTTTCGCAATTTTTTGCAGGGGAGGGGTACATTTTTTGCATCCCCAGATCATAAAAATGGCGTAAAGTGCCCAAACTTGTGTTCATTGTAAAGAATATTAATTTAGCTTTCATTTGGTACAAAATTTTAGTACATATCACCTATCGTTAAAAAATTATGGAGCTTAAAAGATGAAACTTAGGTTAAAACGAAAATACAAGAATTTCTGATGGTGTACTATAAAAGTGGCCCTATACTGTCTATGTGTGCAGGTTATGTTCGTGTTAACATGTTTTATTTTGAAGAGGGGACATAGAAGGACTGAAAAAAATAGGTCTGGTTCGGAAGGGGGGGGTGCACGGAAAGTGTTTCCAGCCCACGGATTATTTGTATAACACAACGCTTTGATAAATTACTAAATACCGAAGTTACTGTGAATTTATTTTCTGCATATGCGCATTTCGACAACTTATGTCTCTTCAGTGCAGATAAAATCTAAACGTGATAAATGATAAATTTATGTTTCAGTTCACAGTTATGTATATTAGAATGTATTATTAAAACTGTTGAAAACTCATTGATGTTGAATGTAGTTTGAATATTAAGTAAATACCGTAACACGTTTTGATTATTATATATCTCAATTCACAATTCATGTATTTCATTGATTATGGCATTTTTGTATTTTACTGGAAAATAGGATTTCACATCTTCAATTCACTGGGATTAGTTATTTTTATTTGAAAAATACAAAAAATTAGTCATAAGATCTTTCACATACATATAGAAGATGAAAAGCTAAGCAAATAAAATCGAAGTAAGCATCCAATTGTAGCTATCTGCGTTATACAAAAAATTTGATGAGAAATTTCGAGCAGTAAATATCTTTTTATATTATCAACAATGCACAATGTCAATCAAAGTTATTGCATCAATATTAAATATCATTAGCTGTTTGTGCCGTGGCAGCATTACGAACGCAAGGACAATTACAATAGCCCTCACAAGTCTTAACTGTATGTAACAACAAATGGGAATCAAGAAACAAAATGCGAAATAACCTAACAGCAAAACTTCACGGTTTTCATCTTCAAAATAAAAAAAAAAAAAAAACATCTATCTTAGATCATTCAAAATAATTTGCTTGTGTGAATGTTGCAGACACCAGGTGCACATTTGGAACAGTTAATTCTGTAAATGAATTGGTTGTACATTGATATTTATACAAAAATTGTTTTAGAGGTTATCATACATCTAAAGTATCGGAACTTCTTCACTTATTGTGGCTGCGATTTAAAAAACAATCGACACAAACTGTTAACGTGACGTGTGATGCATGCACAGAATAAGATGTTTTTTCTGTCGAAGTTCCTGGCTTCATGTATCATGTGTCCGCCATTTTACTATTTCACGAAGAAATTATATTGAGTATTGTTTAGGGTATATTGGAATACGGGATATTTGCCATTTTGTTAATGGGATATGGGATATTTAAGACAAAAAAGACTGTGATATGAGATATTTTGACTATGTTATACGGGATATTTCAATAATAAATGGGATATATCTCATTTCCAAAGGGATATTTTTTGTCAAGTATTACCGGGATATTGGATATTGGGACCCCCCTTAACAAGCCTCTATATTGAGAAAAATGTGATAACAATACATTGAAATGACCTGTGTGATAAACTGGTTTTGTACATGTACCATGGAACAACGCCAATTTTTATTGACATCATTGGAATATCTTACATTGTCAAATGAAGCTTTTTTTATGCGAGTGCTTTAAGCAACACATGTCATGGCATATTTGTGCGGACTATATTATTCCAGGAAAAGCTTATCTTCTAGTATTAGACAAACGTCTTGAATTATTCCTTAATAAGCTGTACTGGGATTATAACCATTACGTTCTAGATAGTATTGAAGAACTTATTTACAACAGGACAGTGGACGGTTTCCATGGCACTCTAAATCTGAACATGTCAATATAATATATTCAAACATGTTCTTTGTCAGGCACTCAGTTAAACTCTACTCGTTATCATGTAAAAGCAAACAAATTGTCAAATAAATTTCATAAAATCAATATTTCTCAATACATTTTATGAATTAAACACCTCTGTTCGCGTTCTCTGTCTTCATTCAAATGTGATTTGTATATTTGGAGAGCCTTACAGAGGACATAACACAATGAAAAAAGCATTTTTAGAAATTTTGTCTCTACAGTACCAATATTCTTTCATTTTTTATTGTGTGATATTGTTAAAAGGTACAATATTACATTCTGTGATACAGTTCAAAATTATTTAAATTCTAATTTGCATATGAAATGCTAGTAAGAAATAAAGTGACAATTATACATCCGGCGAAGACTATCAATGAAAAAAAAACCGATAGAAAAATTAATCATTTGAATCAAATTAAAATCTAATTATCTTTGGATTATGGCTTTCCACATTGTTTGATTGTAATGCTGCTGATGAGAGGTTACTCCTTGAAACACGTTTACAGCATAACAAAATTTCGCATTTATTTATATGCAACTTGGGTATTGATTGTATTTTTTCTCGCCTTTTTGAATGTTTGAGATTCTTGCTCCAATGGATATGTCGAAGTCTACTTATGAAATGGAATCGTAGTAGTAATCTGTCAAAGCACTGTCA
>MJUU01024739.1:50191-82840 GCA_002080025.1 Modiolus philippinarum
TTTTCATGCTGTACATCGTGATCACGTGGTTTATTAATTGGGACGCAAACAAAATAAAAATTGGACTGTATATACATAATGGTTTTCATGTAATCAAACAAAATTGAGTAAAAATCGATTTCATTCAACTTTTGAGCTCTTTCAAAAATTAAAAAGTTTCAAACATGGCTTCTCAAAGGAAAAAAGAGATCTGAGTTATGTGAATTGAAAAGCAAATTCAATGAAATGTGAACTTGTGACTGACTATGAAAAACAACTTGATAGTAATAGAAAAACACAGAGGAGAATCACAGAAAATGAGGACAATCATATTGATTTTTCTTTGAAATGTGTCAATTATTGTATGGGGCGTAAAAATTCAGTTAATTTAAAGACCACCTGCTGTAAGAGACCACTTTTGCACTCTCCCCTGAGTGGTCTCTTAATGCAGATTTGACTGTACTTCTTTCTTTGACTACTTTTGGATTATGTCTTTCCATATCATTTGATTTTAATGCTGCTGATGAGAGGTTACTCCTTGAAACACGTGTACAGCATAACGAAATTTACTACTTTTTATGCAACTTCGGTATTTTTTGTATTTAAAACCATTGGGCCGATGCCACTGCTGGTGGACTAGAGATACCCGAGGGTATTCACCAGCCCAATAGTCAGACTTTTCTGACATGAAAATTTTACCTTGCGTGTTATAGAAATTTACCGTGTTTATCAAAATCCGAAACAATTAAAAATAATGAGGTTTCATTCCGTGTATGGCACTCGGTAGATGTCATAAGTACTGGATTTCGCTTGTTATTTCGATGTTTTTGGAAATTAGTACTTCTTTTTTGATTATGGCTTTCCATATCATTTTATTTTAATGCTGCTGATGAGAGGTTACTCCTTGAAACACGTGTACAGCATAACGATATTTACTGCTTTTTATGCAACTTCGGTATTTTTTTGTATTTTGTACATGACCAGACCTAAAAGTATGTATTTAATTGTACTATATTTTAAATATGATTTGTCCAGTGATAATATTCGCAATTCTCGAGTCCGTTCAATTCTGGTAAAAATTTCTTCATACGATAAAAATGTGTTCATAAGATAATGAAGGGATTTGGAGTAAGTGCAAATCAGACAAAGTCTCTACAAATACATGGAAAAACTAAGCAATGAAACAACGTTTTTACTGTTGCTCTTCACTTTGAAGTCACCACGAGACCTCCAACATTGAGCTTTCCTTATACCTCATAGTAAGTTCAAGACGGCCTGCTAGCATCGGTTTGAGTGGAATTCATTACCGAAAAACACCTTATCCATACTCTCAATTATCCATGAATGCAGGGTTTTCAACAGACATGAAATTAACTGGCAAAGTGTTCTTACTATCGCTGTCATACGTTGCCCGATGAACAAAAGACAATCAAAACATTTAAACAATCACAAGACACTCCTCCAGTCGGAAGTAAGAAACATTGGCATGATGATTTTATTCAATATTCTCTCTGGTAAGAGTTAGCTGTTTCAATAAATTCTTGATTATTTTGTTTCTCCGTAGATTATTACATGGAAGATGACACCAAAGGTTTTACTTTTGTGTTCGAGTTTTATTTTGGTCTATTTAATTATTCAATATGGAAACACTTGGCAAAGAAATACTTTAAAGGGAATAAACAAGGACATAATGGAGAAGACAAGACGAGTAAAATCGGTGCAATGTATGAAGATTTTTGAAAATGACACTTACGAGATACAAAAAGCAATATTGCATGGAGACAAAAATTTAAGTGGTTTGTCCCCACAAGAATATTTACAAATGACCGAAAACTGTCCGAAATTTTTAAGAAATCGGACATACATACTGAAAAATGTTCCAAGAGAGGAGTTAGATTTTCCAATTGCCTACAGCATCATGGTATATAAAGAAGTATATCAAATCGAACGGTTATTACGAAGTATTTACAGACCACAAAATTTTTATTGTATTCATGCAGATAAGAAAATGTCTTACATAGACAAAACCGCTTTAAAAGCCATAGCCTCGTGCTTCAATAATGTGTTTCTATCATCAAGATCGTACGTGGTAACGTGGTCAACAATAAGCAGTCTAAAAGGAGATATTGTGTGTATGCAGGATTTACTCCAAAAGAAATGGAAATATTTCATAAATTTGACAGGCCAGGAATTTCCTCTGAAAACGAATTTAGAAATTGTACGAATTTTAAGATCATATAATGGCGCAAACGACTTGCAAATTTCAGCAGAGTGAGTTATAAGTTGAATTTGTTTTTAAATCATATTTTCCACTCGGTTTATTCAAGAGATTTATCTTCTTTTGTCATTTGAAACCATAAAAGTAACGAATTGCTTAAATTTTGAGGAAACAATATGTAATGCAGCAACAATAAGTTCACATAAGAATTCATTAATGCTGTGTTTTGAATAAAAGTAAAAACCACTGAGTCACGGCATACCCAATCCTATTCACATTTACACACCAATAAAAAAAGCACAGCACCAAGAGAAAAAAAACCAGAAAAATTCTGAAATAAAAAATTCAATAACGTCAATTCTAATGTATCACAAATGAGGACAACAGGGCAACGCGAAAAGAAATTAACAAAAATTATAAGAAATACCACAAAACTAAGCACTACATTTTAAACAATGTGAATTCCATAAAAACTGGAGATTTTCTGGAAGGGTACGCGAGATCTGTACAGCCTCTTGCAGACGTCACACAGTAAGCTAGAATAAAGCGCTGAAAGATCTGATCGGTGGATCATTGCTTAATAATATTTTAGCAAGCGTTATTCCCTGACCTCTAGGCAATCAAGGATAGATAACTGATTTTTTTTAATATCTTCATGCATCAAAACAATAACAATGAGGAATCTTCATTACTTACAAACGCAAATCTGATAATAAAAAATGAAGAACGACATCAGAGGAATAAGTTTGACCTCAACCCCAATTCAGAGTAACATCGGCTGTTCCGGAAGGGTAAACATGATCAGATGACGCGGGATACCTGTGAAACGGCTAATGGCATCTCGGGTGTTAAGGTGTAGTTGATTTCTTTTTGCAATGAATCAATATCTGTGAATCTACTAGAAAAAGGTCTTTATTATTTCATTCGTTCTGAAAGAGAATAAATTTGATTTACAATTTATTTGCAAAAGTTAACGAGAACATACAATATCGGAAAATATCTTTCTCTCAACAAAAGCGTTGAATAATTTTAACTGTCGGGGAATTACAGTATACATGTATTTTGGTTTTTGTTTCTTTTTTTTAATTATTTTTTGTTGTTGTTTTTTTTTCCTTTTGGGGAGTGTAAATAGGGCGAGCGATTACTGATATCTTTGAAGACAACTAATAGTTAGCTTGTCACAGATGTGTTTCTCGTATTGTATTTGTTTTAGATGTTTAACTGGCATTAATTATTATGACCCTCTGTCGGTATGTTGGGCATATAAATCTTTTAGACCTGATAGAAACTTTGGAATCTCTTGCATTATCTATATTGCAGAAAAAGAAATTGAGCGTAGTGAATGTAAAGCAAAAAACACTATCAAATAATGGTCAAGTCATATTAACAATGCACTTGTTTTCATTTTACTTTGTTTAACAATAACCATGGTAGAGTCTTCAAATGTTATGTCATCCCAGACAACGTTAGGGTGACATGTTGTTATTGTTATATTACATTTTATCTAATACTACTCTTTTTCTTCAAATACTTCTTGTCAGAGTGATTATTTTTGAATGGCTTAACAAAACGTAAAAATTCAAATATTGTACGATTTCAACGATTTTTTGGGGGGTAAATATTGAGGCTGCGAATAAGATGGAATCATCGAATTGGTTGACTTTGGTGATATCGGCTATAGCTTGAAATAACAAATCTAGTTTTCATTGATTTTTTTATATACGGCTTTATATCTTACGCATGAACTCAATTTCTTCCTGAATGGTAGTTTTCTAGATGCAGAAATAGTGTATTTGAAAAAATTATTTAATCGGTTTGTTGCATCCCGGTACTGAACTTTGAGTCATTCTATGTATTAATTCCGTTTAGCAATTCACCACATATAGGGGTAGGGTTTTGATCAAAGAAAACGATTTTAACCCCACCGCAATTTCTCCTCCTGTCCCAAGTTAGGAATATGTTGGTCATTGGTTTGTCCTTGTCTTCTTATTAAATTTTAGTTTCTTTTAATACGGGTTAAAAGATGTGGTTTGTATTATTAATTTGACCACGTTTCTTTTTTACCTTTTTGGGCCATTTATAGCTTGCTATATGGTATGAGGCTACTCACTGTTTTGATGACTGTACGGTTGCCCCTAGATACTTTGCATTGGTTCGCTTTACCTGGAGATGGCATGTTGTCTTCTTGACATTCTGTTGCCGTTTTTGCCATGTCTTCGGATCTCGATTTGTGTAGTCTTCGCTTCCCTTGTTCCTTCGGTATTCTACTGCTGTTGTTTCCTTTCCTTTTCATATTTGACGTTGAATAAGGTATGAGTAAATGATAGGATTTTTCCTTCCATTCATTAGTCAATTATGTAATTAGTTACAATTTTGTTGATGAAGCCATTGGCTTATAGTCAGTTCTTGTTCTTGTCCGCCGTGATAAAGGTTCCCTAAAACGTTGTTGCTAATTGGCACAAAGGATCGAAGACACAGTTTAAAAAAAAAAATAAAAACAGACATGCAGTGTGGAGTTGGTAGAGATGTATGCTCTTTATTTTTCTTAGATATGGTGTACTTGTACATGAGATTATATTTCATGTGTACATTTTGTTCAATCACTTTTATCTAAATTTAGGTAAATTCCAGAACCAAAGGATTAACTCCCTCCATCGTAGTTTTGTCCTCAGCTATATTTGATATTACTGATTATTCGAATTTCGTTTGGTTTCATGCGTTTTAAATATTTTTTGAATATATATTTCCTTTGTTTGGATTCTAGTGCTGCTGATGAGGAATTAATTTCCAAAATGGCCATACAGCTAATTAAAATTATTGCAGTTGGAGTTAACATATATGTATTATGGTCTCATGTTCATTTACTCTATATCCTTTCGTAAAATATTTAATACAGGAGTTTCTCTTTTATTGCAGTGTGGAGTTGTTAAAACAATTCCCCGTGGTAGGGATACTCTTTATTTTTCTTAGATATGGTGTACTTGTACATGAGATTATATTTCATGTGTACACTTTGTTCAATTACTATTATCTAAATTAAGGTAAATTCCAAAACCAAAGGATTAACTCCCTCCATCGTAGTTTTGTCCTCAGCTATATTTGATATTATCATGATTATTGATTATTCGGATTTCGTTTGGTTTCATGCCTTTTAAATATTTTTTAATATGGATTTCCTTTGTTTGGGTTCTAGTGATGCTGATGAGGAATTAATTTCCGAAAGGGCCATACAGTTCATTAAAATTATTGCAGTTGGAGTTAACATGTATGAATTATGGTCTCATGTTCATTTACTCCATATCCTTTCGTAAAATATGCATAGAGTTTTACTTGCAACAGAGATACAAGAAAAATATAGATAATAACTATGAAGAATAGCATAACTTGATATGTAATTTCAAATACAAGAAAGTTTGGAGGGGCTTGTTTGTTATTTTTTAAATTTACAAAATTCCAGTAGAGAAATTTATGTTACAAAACCTAAAATAGAGATAGATGTATTGTTTAAAGTGGTTCCCACTTTATGTTTAATTTCCGTTTTTTTGTTGTTTTTTTTATTTGTGTTGTGTTTTTTTCTTAGCTGGGAATTTGAACTGCAGATTTTTATCTTCTAAACTGATGTGTTTTAGAAACATGAGATTCCGCTGGAAAATGGCAGGACCTCCCCCGGACGATCTTACCCCATACAAGGGAAGAGTGCACATCGTTGTGAGCAGACCTTTTGTAGAATTTTCCATCAAAAACAGAACAGCGATACGTCTTTTACAGTGGTTAGATCCAACTGTCCATCCAGATGAAACGTTTTTCACTACGTTGAATTTCAATCCACAACTTCGTATACCAGGTTCATTTGACGGTAACATGATAAGTATAACTAAACTAAACCTTCCAAAAACAAAACTATATTTTATTCTCATTACAACAAAAATTTGCCGAAAAGAACTGTAAATGAATTTGAAGTTAAAATGGATTATTTCTATTCCCCTGACCAAATAATTATTTCCGTGGTACATAGTTTCTTCTTTTGACCAATTTTCGTTAAAATTCGGTAAAATGTGGTATTTTTTCAAAAGTTTTTATTTTTAGAAAAAAATCATTTTTTAATATTGCGATGCATAACTATCCAGATATGTCAGTTGTGGTTACAATTTGCTCATTAGCCGTTTTTTTAAATTTTTCAGGTTCCTTGAAACTTCTGGAACGATTTTTCAAATCTTTAGGAAACATGTACAGTCTTACGTCAATTAAACTTAGACGCGTTCCCCATCCGTTTGCAGAATCCATTAAAACTTAAAATTGGCATTTATGTTATGTTGTACTACATTTACCATGAAAATTGATTTTGTATCAACTTTGAACTTAATGTTCAATATTGAACATATTGTTGGAACTGGTATTCTCATATTGAAGAGATGGTTTTATCTTTTGTTGCGAAATTCGAATTATCGATTATCTATTCAAAAGCTAGAAAGAACGATTACGTGTTACATGGTTAGGCTTAACATCATGCTAAATTTCATACTGAAAGCTCTAAACATGCTTTCTTGGTGAAACATTAAAAGTTTGTGATGCTTAACTTTTGCGGACTGTATATGCTATTTTACAAATTAGGAACCGACCATATAACTTGAAGGGGTGGGTTATAGTTTTCTTTCTGGAGAGAATTTTTTTTAACATGTATCAAGAAAATATTTTTTTTCGAAATTAGCATTACTTTTTTGGCCAGAAAGCCTCTTTGGGAATATCTTTTCATCATTATTGCTGCCAAAATATTCTTTTACATAATATCAGCTTCAAAATATTTTTTGTAGAAAAACTAAAAAAAAAAACAAAAAAAAAAACAAACAAACATACCCCCATTTTTTTCAAGTGAAATAGTCGGTCCCTTACTATTGATTTTGTTTTACATCTTACACTTTTAGTAAATGCGATTTGTCACCAAACACATTGATTTTCGTATGAACTAAAGAGACATATTTTGCTGAAAAGTATATCCGGACAATTCAGTTCATAGATACCATGGTCGGTATGTTGAATAAAATGTTAATTTTAAAAATGAAAGGTTAAGGAATAAATGCACAGCAGACAAAGTCTCTACAAAAACATGATTGAACCAGGCAAAGGAACAATGCTTTAATTGTTGTTCTTTATTACAAGAACTGTTAAAACTCTTTGATTCTGAAGGTAAGTAACATTTATATCACTCAATAAGTGCGACGGTTTTTGATAATTTAATGTTTCAATTCATAGTTTATGGACATTAAAGGTAGTATTGAAGATAAGCTCCATTTGTATCACTTAATACAGTTAAGCGATTTGATGATCATATGATTCAATTCATAATAAATACACACTATTGTTATGTTTTAAATTGTATATGCGAATGGAAAATATGATTTCCATTTTCGATTTACTAGGTGGGATTACTTATTTTTTAATCTAATTTTTATCCCCGTACTTTCTGAAGAAAGTTCGGGGATATTGTTTTCGCGTCCCTCTGTCCGTCTGTTCGTCCCTTCGTCTGTCCGTCTGTCCGAAACGATGTGCCGCAAACTACTCCTACATTTTTGGAATTAAGGTTTTAATTTTGTTATAGAATTGTTGCACATATGTTGCAGATGCACAAAAAGCTTTCAGATTTTTGAAATTGGTGTTAATGCAAACAAGAGGCCCCAAGATGTCGATTTTGACACATGTTGCATGTGACGCGAACTCCTCCTACAGTTTTTGATTTAGGAATACAATTTTGTTGTAGAATTATTGCACATAGTTCGCAGATGCGCAATAAGCTTTCGGATTTTTTATCTTTATCTTCGTGCAAACAAGAGGCCCCAAGATGTCAATTTTCACTAAGACCCAAAGATGTGGATTTTCACACATGTGGCATGTGACGCAAACTCCTCCTACATTTTTGGATTTGGGGATTAAATCTTTATGTAGAATTGTTGCATATAGTCTGTAGATTTGCAATAAGCTTTTGGAATAGTGGTTCCGGTTCCAACTTTGGTAAATATCCTGAAATTGTCAAAGACACATATTTTTTTAAATTTTGGCATAGTATCTTCTTTTCTGAAAAGTTTTGTTAAAAAGCAAAATTTTGCAAGATGGTTCCAATTTTGGTAAATTTCCCAAAAGTCTCAAAGACCACATATTTTTGGAATTCTTCCTAGCAACTGTACTTAAAACTTTTGTGTAGTTAAGAACACACATTTTCATCAATTGGATCTCATTAATATTTGATTCAAATTTTGGTAAATTTCCTGAAAGTCTCAAAGACCACTTTTTTGGAATTCTACATAGGAACCATACTTACATTGTTTGTGTAGTTTTTGACAAACATTTTCATCGATTTCATTTCAAAAATATTTGATTCCAACAGTGGGAAATTTCCTGAAAGTCTCAAAGACTACTAATTGTTTGGAATTCTACCTAGCAACCATACTTATGAAAAAGAATGGAAATGGGGTCAATGTCAAGGAGACAACATCCCATATCCAGGTTAAAACGACCCAAAACAAAGCATCCAGGTGTCACCGTACGGTCTTCAACATAGTGAGGAACCTCACACCATATAGCAAGCCCTTAAATTGTTTATGTAGTTTAGGACAAACATTTTCAACAATTGGATTTCAAAATTATTGATTTCAATCTTGGTAAATTTCCTGAAAGTCTCAAAGACCACTTATTGTTTTGGAATTGTACTTATCAACCATACATCATAGAGATCTTCTGGTAGAAATAAGACTATCAATAGTTTGATTTCAAAAAATATTGAAAAAAAAATATGCCCAGGGTGTTTCACAACTGTTTTCCGTGTCAAACAGGGAGTGCGGAGATAGCTGTCGTTTCCGACAACATTTAGTTTTAATCTAAAACAGAAGGCGGAGGATCTTTCATGTGTTAAAACGGTGGACGCTTACAGAATATCTAATTATAGCTATTAGTGTAATCCACAAAAGAAGGAAACAAATGTTAAAGACTAAATCACGTTTGAAAGCATTACAAACGTAATATGCAATTCCAGGTTATTGCGTCAGTATTATATACTCGGCAAAAAAGTTAAGAGCCATATTCTTTTAAAACAGTGTATCTTTATTTTCTTCTAGATGCATGAGCATAAATATTCATAACCATTTAAACGATCGATGAGAAATTTTGCACAGTGGAAACACCTACCATGATGAACATTTTCTGCAACTTTCATAGTTTTAAAATTTGCAATCTTTGAAATTAAAAAAATCACGTTTTTACATTTAGAAAAAATCGTTATTTGGACATTTTTTTTTAAATTGTCGAATCTTTGGACTGTATTCAGACTTTGATTCACTAAAAATTGTTAAAAATTACCACAGCAACGGGTATTCACGTTAGGGTAACCATTTGTTTTTCAAATATACAAATGTCTACTTTTGGTTTGTTCATTTCAAAAAATTGAAAGGTCAACATTTTAATCTAATAATATCGTTTTAAAATGCACGGCAAGCAATTATGGAATGAAAGCCTTTCTTCAAACAGATCATGACTGAAATTTAATTTGTGTTTTGAAAGCGCGATCATTTTTTGGAGATAATATAAACTACAGTGATTTATGTTTTTCGAGGATGCATAACAAGGTGGAAACTTGACCCCGTAGAATATTTTTTCCAAGTCTGTAACCTGATAATCACTAAAACATCATACACGATCTTCTTAGATTGATAATGTGTGTATGATTGTTTATATTAAATTGTGTTCTAAAACAGAATACATTTGTAATGGAAAATGGAAAAATGTCGACGTTGACATTTTTTGTTGAGTATATTTCATAAGCGTGTTGTATTTTGGGGAATCATGGTAGTTCATATATCATATTAAGCGCCGTTCTCCTATTTATTCATCGTTGTTTCATGTCACATGTTTTTTTCTGGTAAACAAATCCAAATTTATGATATCAATTAAACAAATTTTTGATATTGAGAAAAAAATTTTCGGGTATAAAAATCGATTTTTCTGATATCAAAAAATAGATTTCTGATATCACTAATGAATTTCCGAAGTAAGCAAATAATTTGTACATTTTTATATTAGAAATTTAAATTCTCATATGGAAAACAGTAAATTTCTAATATCATAAAAAAGAAATGATTCTCTGATATCAAAAAACCCATCACAGCAAAGTGATCTAAACAGACAGAGTAAAAAGCCGAAATAAGTCCGACAGCAATTTTTGACAGTTGTCATGTGCAAAATCAAATACATCATAAATGTTTAGCTTTAGAAAATGTTGCAGATATCAGGTGCATATTTCTCCTAAGGAAATGTTTGTACATTGATCATTGTACACGAATTGTACTTGGGATCATATCCATCTAAACTATCGGACGGACTTCAACTTTTGAAAAAAATGAAAATCCATTATTTGACGGGTGATGCATGTGATGTTTCCAGATGAATTAAGGCAAGTGATTGTGCTTTTCTGTCATTGTTGGTGTTTCCTGTTATCTTTCGTTGCATTTTATGCCGATGCACCCGGTTCCGGCCCTAACGAATTCACATGTAACACATTAATTTTACATTTAAAATAGAAATTAAAATAAGCGAAATGATAACAACATATTTACATCGTATCTATCCCAGTGAACTTGAAATTAAAGAGACAACCGATACACCCGATTCTGCTTCATACCTTGACCTTTTGTTGTACGGTGACGAACATGGACGTCTGAAATCTAGATTATATGACAAACGTGATGATTTTGACTTTCCAATTGTGAACTTTCCCGTTCTCTGCAGATATATACCTGCATCCCCAGCATATGGAGTATATATTTCACAATTAATTCGTTACTGTAGAGCGTGCAGTACATACAGTGACTTTGTGGAAAGAGCAAAAGCATTGTCACAAAAACTGCTGAGTAAGGGATATGTTCAGCCTTTGTTACTTTCGTCCCTTTAGAAATTCTATGGCCGTCACCACGACATCATAGATAGATATGGAATGTCAGTGTCACAAATAAAAACTGACATTTTCAGCTAGATTCGCGTCTTCCCTGATTTGACATTACCGGTTTCGACTTTACCCTGGATTGACCCACTGACAGTGTGACGGGTGCTGTGCACAGAGCAGGACATGCTTACCCTTCCGGGGCACCTGATGTCACTCTTGTTTATTGAGAGTTCACACTGTTAGTGCTTTAGTTTTTCGTGTTGTATATGTAACGTTTGTGTGTTTTGTGGGCATTTGGTGTCTTTGGTCTTCCGTCTTTTGGTGTTCTTGCTTTTGTCTGTCTCTGGAATTTGATTTGTGTGGTCGTGTGCTTTGTTCCTTCGGTATTCTACTGCCGTTGTTTTATTGAAATGACCCCTGATTAACTGTGTCAGTACATTTTTTTTCTTGTAAAAATACTTTGTCCGTAAAATGACAACAAATGCCCCAAAAACAACGTTTTATGCTTTCTTAATTATTACATATACAATTGTTTCTGCTACATCTTTATCATTTACTACATTTCAGGTAAGGTGAAGAGATCACAAATTCAAGGATTTGGCTCAAGCCTAAACAGGTACAAACGTTGGAGTTTTTTGAAACATAAAGGTTATAAATGTCATGGTAAATTTGTGCGGTCTATATGTATTCCAGGGATAGCTGATCTTGCTATATTAGACAAACGTCCTGAATTATTCCTTAATAAGCTGTATTGGGACTATAACCACTATGTGTTCGATTGTATGGAGGAGCTAATATTCAACAGGACAGTGGACGGTTTCCATGGCACTCATANTGAGATAAAGTGTACTTTGTGTAATATTGCTTTAGTGCAAAATATTACATTGAGTGAAAGAATTGAGAATAGGATTTCCTAATTTCTTATTTATTAACTTGTATATGCCATATGATATATGTAAAAATACAAAATGATCAATGATACAAAAAAGTAGAACGGCAAATTTGACAAAATCCCTCTCCCAAAAATAGTTAACAGAAGCTACAAACATGAAGAAGACTCAAGACACAAACCGAGGTATGGAAACCCCGAAAAAAAAATAAATAAAAAAGCAGTATCAGTTTGAACTCGTCTTCACAAGGCTTATTATTGAGAACTATGGAAGGATCAATATGATCTTTTTCATGCGTGTCGAATGTAGCATTTCCAATGCAAAATGTCATTTCAATCGTGTTAAAGTAAGTGAGAACCGAACCGTCAATCAAAAGAACGAAGAATCCATTGACAAAGGCAAAGGACACACTAAGAAACAAGGATACCACTTGAGTACGGAACAAAAAAAGAAAAATGAACACACAAATACAGATGAACAACACGGACCCAATTAAAACCATGGGTGAGATCAGGTGTACCGGTAGAGTAAGCATCTCCTGCTTCTTATAAGACACCCGCCGTGTTGAACTTTTCAACTCCGGTAGTAAAGTCAAATCCGATAGAGGAAAATCAACCAGTTCGTAATGTCGACTGTTAAACTTCTGTAGTAATGACTAAGTTTTTTGTAATGCACCCTTGCTTAAGTAGGCTATTTGTAAGCAACTGAACTCTTTCAAGGAAGTCACTGTAACGACCACAAGCCCTTGTGTAGCTAGCGAGTGAGATGTAAACTCCATATGCTGGTGCTTTTGGAATGTTGCTACAAAGAAAACTGGTATTTAACTGGTATTAAATTGTAAATGTAATGTAAATTTCAAATCTTTTGAAACATTGTCGTAATAGTGATTCGTCAGATCAGTACGACAGTAAAATGTGTCTAGGACAAAATGTTTTCAGATGCTGGATACGGAATAATACACATTTCTATATAGACTTTATCAAGTCCAATTTCAAGTGAGATCGTATCGGTTCTTTGCAAAATGACGAAAAACTGTATAAAAAATTAAATTAGGTGTAGATTTCTATTTAGATACATTATAATTATGTTGTTTATATTCATTATAAATGTACAAAATTCAATATATGAAACGTATCAACACTGATGAGTAGTGCCAGCACAAAACATCCCTTGCACGATTTCTTGCGAGGGACTCAACAATTTCATGTGTTAAGACAAGATCGGTGATTTTGATATCAAAGGCCATTTTTTTTCATTGAAGTCGTTTAATGCTCTTGATATATAGCACTGTATAAAATTTATAATGTTTATTCAATATTCGTCTTTTTTCTTTAATTACAAAAACAGGAAAACAGCAAACACCTACAATGGCCAGGAACTTCAATCACATGCCACAATCTACAAGGAAACTGCACCAGAAAAACAATAATGAAAACAAGAGACAAACATAAATAACGATAGGAACTCGGGATAGCCGGACTTGGTACCGGCACCAGCAAAAGCCAGTGGTAGGGTTGAACCGGTTTATGGGTACCCAAACCTCCCCTTTCTCTATCCCGTTTCCCTATAGTATCATAAACACGCGAATAAAACCCAATACAGGTAGACTACTAACTCAATGACCACTATCTTGGAACAGAAAAAGCATAAGACAAAACGTAATTTTAAAAGAAGGGTCAAAGAGTGCTCGCCGCTAAACTGCCGGCTAGCTCAAGGAATCTAGTCTGCTGGTAAAACACTGTCGCACTACGGAAGAAAAATCAAACTCAAAACTTCCCGAAGGGTTTGGTAAAGAGTCTTCATGTATTTCAGCAGACATCGGCAGTATCAGTGAGAGGCCAGTATATATGTAAATGAGGATGAGAAATGCCCTTTGTTATTAGCTGTTTCCGAGTCACGTCATATCTAGATATCAAATGTTCATATCTTCTGTAAAACTTCTTGACAGTATTTAATAATTTATGAAATCTGTAACCTTGTTGTAAAAGTTTGGATGTGAGAGTAAGGTTACGCTCATTTAAATCATCAAGGGTGGAACAAATGCGAGCGAATCGTACAAGTTGGGATATATACACCCTGTAGGATGGAGCTAGGGGAACGTCGCCGTCAAGAAAGGGGAAATTAGTAATTGTAAAATCAAAATCATCCCTTTTATCATAAACTTTAGTTTTTATTTTACCAGAGTCAATGGTGATACTTAGATCCAGAAAAGGGCAGTATTTAGAATCATTGTTTGCCTTATTTCGTTTCAGTTGTTGTGGGTAAATGGTGTCAACATAAGCCAAAAACTGGGGATTGTCAATAGTAAGGATATCGTCAATATACCTGCTATTATCATTGAAAATAGAAATAAGTTTATCACTATTTGGTACAGTTCCATTTTGTAGTTTTTTCATGAATTCCCGTTCGTAACAGAACAGAAAAAGGTTTGCAATGAGAGGTGCACAATTAGTACCCATGGGGATTCCAATGACCTGATGCAATCTGCAATCTGCAAAGATAAATATTGATTAAAAGTTATAAAGTGGAATAAAAAAAATTAGAAAAATATATTAAAACATGACAAATGACAATCAAGAGCATGCTCACCTTGATAATGGCTCATAGACAGTCAAATAAAAATCAATGTAAAATATTTCAGTGCTATGAAAAATTAAGATGTTTTCGAAAGGATCTAATGTAAAATAACGTTCCTAGTTGACTATCATTTATGTAACATGCACATAGCTTAGGAATGGGACTATGTCAGCTCAGTTGTACTTTTCAAATAGTTTCGAAAATACTTAAAATATTTCCCATAGTGTTACCGTTACACTAAATATGTTCTGGATGCAATCTTAAATAGAATGGGGACTACTTGACAAATGTTATAAAGGGGCCTTCATTAGTATTCCCTAGGGTCAAGCATTAAACTATGTTTCAACTTGTAGCCAACTCTGATGAAGTGCAGACTTGCTAGGCACTTTGTTCAACAGCAGCAACCCTAAGTTTTTGTCCCAAGCTAGTGGCCGAAAACGGTGAAGCTGTTTTAGGGGATAAGATCTATGAAAATGTTGAAACGATTGGGTCAGGTGTTGAGAAATGGTTTTTATATGTCACCCCAGACGAGTCGGGTGACATATTGTTATTCTTAGTTTAACAATTATTCTTTTTCTTCTCCTTCCTCTTCTTTATCTTTCAATAATTAATTTGAAATGGCTAAAAAATAGATTTTAAATTGCAAAAGGATGGACCGCCATCTAAATTGATATGTTATAAGTTTATTTTTTTAATTACAGCAATTTCCAAGATGGCCGCAATTTTAGTTTAAGTTTAGTTTAAGTTTGTTTTGTCTAAATGTTCAACAACATGAGACGAAGAAATTTAAGTGAAGAAAGTTCAAAATGGCAGGCATTTCTAACATAGCATCCAAAACTCGTAAATTCAATTTTGATCGATTTCACAACGAGATGATTTTAGGTAGATTTTGAGGCTGCAATTTAGATGGAATTATCGAATTGGTCGACTGAGCGACATTGGCTATTACTTGGAATTCCAAATCGTTTTCCTTTTGCAATTTTGAATTGACTGCATAGCTACCCAAGGATTATGTTGACATCATGTGATACCCATTTACATTGTTGTTTTAAGTAAAGATTCTTAACTTTAATTTTGTTCCCGCTCGCAGCTTCCTGAAATGTATATTAGGAGCAGAATTTAAATGGATCTTGCCGTGATACCAAAGATACAAGTATGTTTCCGTTTCGGTGTAGAATGTGAAGTAATATGCTCCCTGGCGCTTGTCATCTTAAATGAGTTGCGAACTTGAAATATACATTTACCTAAGAATCTTGATCTGAACTAATTTCACTAAATTCAGTCTACAATTATGCGTAGACGAGATAATTTAAAAATTCGTTTCAGACATAACTTGATCGGTATAAGTGAAATTTGTTGATTTGAAGTCACCCTTAATAACTGATAATCAATGAGTTCTACGGGTGACATATTTGTCCTTCACGATTACAGATCTAAACAACTTTCTTCGACCGGAATTAAAAATTTCACTCAAAACTTTGAAATAATTAAGTTTTCTGTCTTTCACGAGTTTATTGTTAAATAAATTCTATCTGGACGACTGAATTTGTGATGTTTAAACTTGACTGAAACTGTTATTTCTTGATATGCATGCACAAAAAAAAAATAACAAAATTAAAAAAAAACTAGTTGTGATTCAAGCGGAGAAACCTGTTTCTTCATGTTGTTTTCTTTCGATCAACCGATTCCGTCTTTGTGAAGGACCCAGTTCCGTCATGATGTATTTGTTTTCAATCAAAACATTAATTCATCTAATGATACTTTCATGTACATTTGTATTTCTGTAAATTATTAAACCAAAGCATACCTATCACCTATCCTCTTTTGTTGGGCTTTCCCCCACCCTCCACCCCCCCACCCCGAGAGTATCAAATTTGAAGTTTCTTGTTGACCACTGGTTACGCCCGTATGGGAAAGGAAGCGTTGAAATTTATATAGAAAAATCAACTTTTAATCACAAATAGGTACTCATTTTGATCTTTGGGGAAATTGTTTGAACGCGCTTTCCAATAAACCGAATAAGACGAAAATCCTTTGAGAAATACAGAAGTTATACACGTTTGAAGTTAAGCAATTTTATTTGGCGAAGTTGAATTTGTATAACGGAGTCTATTTCGTTTAGAAAAGGTCTATTTTGTTTCAGAATGGACTTTTTCTTGATTTTTACCGTAGTAATTTCACTAAAATTTTAGCCAGCACTTAGCAGGAACTAAATTTGTAGCAATTACTGAAAAGTGTACCTTCGACACAATTAGAAGCGAATCAAATGCATGTTCAGCACAGTGCAGGAACCAGCTAAATGTTCAGCATCATCTTGTGCCTATTTTTTTATATTTGGATAGTCAGTGCTGTTTTGCATTAGTCTGCTCGCTAAAATTTTAGTAAAATTTCTAGGGTTTTTCACTGAAATCCAGGAAAAGCGCATTCCGTAACAAAACAGACTTTTTCTAAACGTGATAGTAATCGGCGTGTGACATTTTGATAGTGATTCAATAATTTCTTGGACCACGGCCTGTTCAGAGACGGCTTCCATAGATCCATGGGAATTCATACAAATTACCGGCTATTTCGGGTTTTTGAACAAGAAACACAGATATCTGAAAAGGAAAAGGTCAATAAAGAAAAAATATATTAGCATAATTTAATCCTTTTTTCTTTGTTTGCTCCCTGAATTTAAATCTACAAAAGATTTATTGCTTTCATTTTAATATTGAATATAGGGCATTCTGTTTTTGATACCGACTTTATCACGGCCAGTATCAAGTGAGCCCGTTAGAACGAACTTGATCCGTTACACTGTGATAAAAACAAAAACGAAATGTCCTATATTCCTTTTATTGGTAATTCACAAAATGATAAATTGAATTTATAATCAATAGAAATAGCTGGATTTATATTTTAGCACAATTAATTAATTTTTATTGCATTATAATTTATATGCATTTTTCATTCAACCTATTAAGCGTATGAACACAAAAATGGATCCAAAACATAACGTCAGCGTAACAACCCGCAAGTAACTCCTTCAGAGTGACCCGATAATTTCGGGATAGTGTCGAGATCGGTGATATTGTGAATATCAGTCTCTGTAGATCAAAAGAAATTCATTCAAATTACCAATAAAATGCAAACCTATCCCTGCCATCGTACACCCTGCTCTAGTAGTACGTCCATTTGAGGCGTAATAATAAATTACTAACATGTTATATGTTCAGATGTGGAAGGGTGCGTTTTTTTCTCCTGATTTCTGTTTTTTTTTTTCTATTATTTGAATTTATTTATGATTTTTATTCAACAGAAACATTTTACAATGGTAGGTCTGTCGCCGTCCACTTCCGTGGGCACACTTATTTTGAGGCCGTATTTCATGTCCGGTTATCAAAGTTTGATATTTTTGTTTCGTTGTCTTGACATCTATTACAACATCGCGGTAATATCCGTAAGTATGGGTCACTGTCGATGATAACGTTCCGATTTGATTACGTACCGAGTCCCATTCAATATGTACTTTCTAACACCAATATACTTGTAATCGTTATACATACAGAAGCTCAGCATGTTTAGAATTTTTTTTACTAGAATATCAACACTTCGATACCTAGCCAATTATTATAAAATTTTAAAGATTTTTTGTTAAACATTACCCCTCCCCTAGCCCCTTTCCCACAAAATAATACATTTAAATTTTGTCGCTAGAATGTCTCTAAACTCTCTTATGTTAATTCTTTTAATATTTTTTTTTTTTTTTTTTTTTTTTTTTTTTTTTTTTTANTATTATTATTATTATTTTATTGATGATAATTTGATCTTAAATAAAAGCTATATACTTCATATCATAATTTTGAATTTTATAAGTATTTTGTTGCTAAATAGATTCATGGATGATTAGGATTTTTTTGTTAATCAATATTTACGGTGTACATGGTGTAAATTAATGTGTATTGACAACATGTTTTACAAAATTATCATTCAAGAATCACAGTCCAAACATGCAGTTTTTGTAATAAATATACTCCAACAGAAAATTAGTTTGATGCAACAGGTTAATTTCTTTTTAATCCTTAATACTTTTATCGTATTTCTTGTGTGAAAGAAATAGTATTTAGTTGAAGAACCTTTTTGAGAAGGAATTTACCTATTAAGGTACAATGACATCTATCAAATGGATGAGTAGCTTTCGTTTTTACAAGATAACAACAACGTGTTCTTCAAGAGTTTTTAATATATTTTGTACATGACTAGACCTTAAAGTATGTATTTAATTGTACTGTCTTTTAAATATGATTTGTCCAGTAATAATATTCGCAATTCTCATCTCCGTTCAATTTCTAGAAAAAAAAGTCTTCATCAGATAGAAATCTGTTCATAAAATAATGAAGGGATTTTGATTAAGTGCAAATCTGACAAAGTCTCTACAAATACATGGAAAAACTAACCCTCTAACCCATGGTAAAAAAACCAAGCTTTTATTGCAGAAGTCATCACGAAGCCTTGTTCATACCTCAAATCAAGTTCAAGACGATCCCAAGCACCAGTTTGACGGAAATTTATGTTCTCTGTCTGTCCGCCTGTCTGTATGACTGTTCCACTTCGGGAAAGACTTTACTTATCAATGAAAATGCCTTGTACGTTAATGGTTATGTGACGTATACACGATTTGTTTCTAGTTGGAAACCATATTCTTTTTTAAATTTGTTGTACTTTTTTTCTCACTTTATTTGGTTTTAGAAGCATTTCAGAGTTCATCAAAAAATATCCAATAACTAAATACCGAAGTCACTGTGAATTTATTTTCTGTATATGCGCATTTCAAATACATGTGTGCGCTGCTAAGATCATGTATACGTTGGAAAGCCACAAATATCCTTAGCCCAAAAAATTCAGTGATATTTCCTTTGGCTTTTTTTTTTGTTTTTTTTTTTGTTTTGTTTTTTTTGTTTTTTGTTTTTTCTTTTGTTTTTTGTTTTTTTTTGTCGAAAAGGGGGCAAAATTGTCGATTAAAATAACACATGATGGATATGACCTTGTATTATCACTATGGATCGGTTTTGAATTTTAGGGATAAAGTGTTGTATACCGTTTAAACCTAAAATTGAATCCCTAAATATATAAATTGGGATTTTTGCACAACAAACTTCCAGTCTACAATTTCATGTGTAAGGGAACTGAAACTGGTAAAGTTGTGAACTTTTGAATGGCGAAAGTTACTGTAAATTTAGTTTCTGCAGATTAGCATTTTAAATACTAATGAAAAAAAACTAGCTCAATAGAGATAGAATACCAAATTTGAAAGATGTATAAAAGTTGATGAAGAACTAATAACTAATGAAAAATGTTATTGCAAGTTCCAAAATACAATTGGTTTTTCGAGTCAGCACCAAACTAATGACTACAGGGCTTGTGAATACCCTCGGGTACTAACAGTTTACCAGGAGAGGCATCAAGTGGTAATAAAATAGCAGTTTCTATGTAAAGGGTGCAGAGAACCTTGCGCCTATGTGGGTTTTGGGACCCTGTGTTCAACTGAGATATATCTACAGACCAGAATATTACGGTCTCCACAACGATTGCAATAACTTAAGAACGAGTCAAGAAATATCAACTTTGGGTCATATTTTTTGACGTCAGAAAACTGCTATACTATGATACTATTGATGACTTGTTATCGGTTCTTTGTTAGTTGTATTAGCCCTAGAATATACGTGGCTTTTAAAAAACCCTTGTTTGCAAGTACCAACTTGCATAGAAAATGAATTTAAAAACTGATACAATTAAAAACAAAGCCATATTTCAATACCAGTGCATGTTACGGATACGGATGCATGCATCTTTCATATGAAAGGTATTTCCTATCAAAATCCAAAAATCGCTGCATTTGTCATACCGAGCTCTGACAAGGACCAGATCCTGCCAAACCAAGGACTAAATTTTGCAAAACATTAAAATGAAGCAGACTATAAAAGTACCCATGAAACATGTCATACATCTGTATTTCAAAAGGATCGTGTCTTTTTTTTTCCTTCAAAAATGTTTTAATTGACATAAATGATTGTTAAAAGGACTTTTTTAGTCAGGACAATTAACTTGCGGAGTGTCTTTGTACTGAAAGGTCAACCTAACGTTAACACCTGGTAGTTCGGAAAGTCCCGTACTGGAACTCTGCCGATACAGAAAAAATCGTTATTGGCTTAAACATATACGTTTTGGCCAAGTTTATAAATTCATATCGCAAACACAGTTTAAGTCGTTTTTAAGGCACTAATATAAAATTACTTAATGATACAAGTCAGGCAGCGTCTAACCCGGCAATACACTAATCTGTTAACAAAATATTTTGAAATGTTTGAAGTTATCTGGAAGGAAATTAATTTCTCGCGCACCCTACCGCTGGCTTTTCCTAGTGCTGGTACAAAGTCCGGCTATCCCGAGTTCCTGTCTCTGTTTACCGCTTGTCTTTTGTTTTTCATTTGTTTTTCGTGTGCAGTTCTCTTGTGGATTGTGGCCTGTGGTTGTTGTTTTATTTTATTTTTTTTTAAATGCCTGTACCAAGTCAAGACCATTGCGTTCGACAATTTTTCCTGTGGAATTCCACCTGCTTTGTCTTTTTGCCTCTTGGACTTTGGCTCCTGACAGTTTTGTTAGGGACGGACCATTCAACTTGAAAAGGGGGAGGGGGGCTATGGTTTTTTTTTCTTGATATTTTGTTGATACACGTGAAAAAAATTAAAAAAATATTGTCCAGAAAAAAACCATAAACCCCCCCTTCTTCCCCTTCAGGTTAAATGGTCGGTCCCTTGGGTAATGTTGTTATTACCTCCATTTCTTTTTTTACATTATCCACATACACAATACTTTATCTTGTTTTACATGTTTCCATGCGTTCCGTTTATTCATACTGTATACTATTGTTAAATATATAACGTACTTGTCTCATCCTTTTGTACCATTGAGGAAATACTAGTAAAACAGTAATAAACTAAACAAACTTTTACATGTCTTTAAGTTTCTAAGTTAAAACATACTTTTATTTCTCGATTAATCTGCAAAGATACATGTAGACTCATTTTTGTAGGTAAAATTCTTGTTTAACAATTCACATCGTAGTACACATTCAGACGTCAGCCCTGACAGGTGACATGCATTTCTTCCTTTAATGTTAGAAAGGATTTAAAGATGTCATTAAAACACTAGATATGTCGACTTATGGGATGGGGGGATAAAAACTGTCGGACCAATGGGATGTCTAACTAATAACTGTCGGACTTGTGAACTGTCGGACCAATGAGTTGTCGGATTAAAAAGCGTCGGATCAATGGGCTGTCGGAGTTAAAACTGTCGGACCTATGGCCTGTCGGAATAAAAACTGTCGGACCAATGGGTTGTTGGAACAATTGGATGACACCGTTGCTACCACATAACATAAATTGGGGGCTATCGTCCGATATCTTCGAAATTGTTTAAAAAAGAATTTATTATATTTTTGTTAAATAGAAATTTTTTAAAATTTAGCAATAATTTTTTTTTTACAAGATGTCATTTGATCCAGAACAATCAATGTCTACGTGTCAGGTGGAGAATTTTGAGAAGCTTAAAAGGATGAATTAATAATCTTAGGGAAACATTTGAAATTAAACGTCAAAATTTGAAATTCAAAATGTGATTGCAAATTACTTCGTTGAAGGAGAAATTTTTGATAAATCTGTTTTGGCGACTTTTGGCATTCAAACACATCATCTACAAATTAAAAAAATAGAAATTCAGAAAGAATTAGAAATTAGAAAATTAGAATTAGAAAGAGAAGAAAAGGAAAGAGAAAGAGAAGAAAGAAAATTAGAAAAACAGCTCAATTTTCAATTAGAAATGAAAAAATTGGAATTGGCTGAAAAGAATCAGCACCTTTCTCAGAATTCTCAGACATTTGATATGTAGACAAATATTTTCTGCATTTTGAGAAAATAGCTCAGAATTTAAAGTGGCCAAAACATAATTGGTCAATGTTATTACAGAGTGTGTCAATTGGTAAAGCCAGGGAAATTTACACTCAGTTGTCAGTAGAACAGGCTTCAGATTATGACACTGTAAAAGAGTTAATACTTAAAGCATATGAACTAGTCCCTGAAGCTTACCACAAAAAATTTAGGAATGCAGAAAAACAGAGTGACCAAACCTATGTAGAGTTTGCTAGAACAAAAGAGCAACTATTTGATCGTTGGTGTTCATCAAAGAAAATAAATGACAATCATGAGAAATTACGTCAGCTAGCTTTAATTGAAGAATTTAAAGATGTATTAGTACTGACATTAATGAACAAAAAGCTGAAAGTTTGGAAATTGCTGCATGTTTAGCTGATGATTTTTCACTTACACGTAAAACACAATTTTTTAATAAACCACAGAAATTTTTCAGAAACCATAATAATTTCACAAATTTTTCACTCAAACCTACAAATGATGTAAATAGTAGGCAACGTCCAGTAAATAGCTGGTCCAAGTCCTATCCTCCCTCCCAGTGACAGAGACCATTCAAGTCGATTTCGTGTAATTATTGTAAGAAGGAAGGTCATTTGATATCTGACTGTTATATGTTAAAGCAAAGGAAGGAAAGTGAAGTTAAACCCAGTGGTTTTGTTGAGTCGTCACAATGTTTGCCTCATTTTGATACAGATGTGCATAGTTCTTTTTCTGAGGTGAAGTCTGTTTCTGATCCTGTTAGTAAGGTCGAGGTCAAATCCCCATCTAGTCCCATTATGGAGATTTTTGAACCATTTATGAGTGATGGTTTTGTGTTGCTTTTGAGTGATTTTTGTAATTCTTCCTCTATTCGGATTCTAAGAGATACTGGAGCCTCTCAGTCTCTTTTGTTGGCGGAGACCCTGCCGTTTGATGATATTTCTAGTACTGGTAGAAATGTTCTTATTAAAGGGGTAGATTCTAGTGGTTATACTGCTATTCCTCTCCATAATGTTTATTTGTCTTCGGATATTGTTTCTGGACCTGTGACCTTAGGTATCAAGTCATCATTGCCCTTTGAAGGTGTTCAACTTCTTCTTGGTAATGAATTAGCTGGGGATAAAGTTCAAAGAAATCCTATTGTGACAGACAAGCCTTCTTTTGATCAAGTTCCTGATTCTACTGAACAGGATTTTATGAGTTGTATCCTGCCTGTGCAGTTATTCGTGCTATGAAAAAGAAATATGTGGAAGTTCAGAAAGTTGATGAAAATAGCACTGATGGTTTTGAATTATCGGATACATTTACGAGTCAGCATAGTGATGTTGGTGTCAAAACAAGCAAGCCCTTGGAGTTTTCTGATCGTGCATTGGGTCAAGGTGAAGGTATTTCTATGTCTACATTAAGCAATGAGCAATATAAGGACCCTGGAATTTCATGTCTTCTCAATAGGGTTGTTGATGAAAATGAGTCTTTGCAGGAATATGTCACTTATTTTACTAAAAATGGTATTCTAATGCGTAAATGGAGACCTTCTGATGTATCTGCTGATGCAGAATGGACAGTAAGGTATCAAATTGTAGTACCAAAGGTGTATAGAGCTGAGATGATACTCCCTTGTCAGGACACTTATGTATAAATAAGGCTATCCCGAGTTCCTATCGTTGTCTATGTTTTTCTTTTGTCATTTTATTGTTTTTCTTGTGCAGTTCCCTGGTTAATTGTGGCATGTGATTGTAATGTTCGGCCATTGTAGGTGTTTCCTGTTATCTTCCTTTAATTAAATTACAACAAAATATTAAATTATTTTTATTGGCCTAATCTTAGAAAAGATGTCTCCAATTACTGCAAGTCTTGTCATACAGATAAGTTAGTAGGGAAACCAAACCAAGTTATTCCAAAAGCACCTCTAGCCAATACCTGCCTTTTAGTAGAATATTAATAGATTGTGTAGGTCCTTTACCAAAAACTAAATCTGGTAATCATTATGTGTGCATTCACAAGGTTTCCCGAAGCTATTCCTTTAAGAAATATAAAGACTAAGACCATAGTTAAGGCTTTAACTAATTTTTTTACTTTGTTTAGCCTACCTATATCGATTGAATCAGATCAAGGTTCAAACTTTATGTCAGGTATTTTTCAGCAAGTCATGTATGAATTAGGCATAAAACAGTACCGATCATCTGCATATCACTCTGAAAGTCAAGGCGCCTTAGAGCGATTTTAGTGAGGATTAAAAGGAATATTCATCTGGACATTTATTGATGGTCTTCAGTGAACTATAATTTTGGATATTTACTTGGACTTCATTATTGTCAGATAAGTCATATATTGTATATTTAATATGTAAAGTAATTATTTTTGTCTTATTAAAAGTTAATTTTCAGCCAATTCTGTTTTATCTTTTCTGACTTCAATTTACAATAATTTATTGGTTGTTTCTACCACATAACAATATTCAAACATTGTTGTCATCTTGGATGATGTACAAACTTCAGTCACAAGCCTTGAAGGAATAACAAAAATACCGAAGTTACTGTTAATTTTTTTCTGCAAACGCGCATGTCGACAACTTATGTCTCATCAGTGCAGATAATACCAAATCATTTAGAAGTCCATTAACAGAAAACGTGTAAATGCTGATGGAGAACAAATAACCAAAAAAGGTCTGCATAGAAAAGCCAAATTTCAGCTAAGGACAGAGCTATGCATGAGGGAGATACTCCTTAGTTTAAAAAAAAAAATGTAAAATTTAGATATAGCAAGTTTAAATAAAATCGGAAGTACTGACTACTGGGCTGGTGAATACCCTCGGGGACTAACAGTCCACCAGTAGAGGGATCGACCCAGTGGTAACAAATAACCAAATACCGAAGTAACTGTTAATTTTTTTCTGCATATGCGCATTTCGACAACTTATGTCTCATCAGTGCAGATAATACCGAAACATTTGGAAGTCCATTAACAGAAAACGTGTAAATACTGATGGAGAACAAATAACCAAAAATGTCTAAATAGAAAAGCCAAAATTCAGCTAAGGACAGAGCTATGCATGAGGGAGATACTCCTTAGTTTTAAACAAAATTTTGTAAAAATTAGATATAGCAAGTTTAAATAAAATCGGAAGTACTGACTACTGATCTGCTGAATACCCTCGAGGACTAACAGTCCACCAGAAGATGCATCGACCCAGTGGTAACAAATAACCAAATATCGAAGTTACTGTGAATTTATTTTCTGGATATGCGCACTTCGACAACTTATGTCTCATCAGTGCAGAAACCACCCAAGGACTGTTGTGACCAAGTTTGGTTCCCATTGGCTCAGTTGTTTCAGAGAAGAAGATCTTTGAATGCATTTCACATTGGGTCACTATGTTAAACTATAGTGAATGAAAGGATATGGAATAAATGTACATGAGACAAAGTCTCTACAATTACATTGTAAAACAAGCAAAGAAACAACGCTTTTATTGTTGTTCTTCATCTAGAAGTCACAATGAGGCCTTCAACAATGAGCTTTGCTCATACCTCATAGTAAGTTCAAGACGGCCCCTAGCACCGGGTTGGAGCGGAATTCTTTGCTTATTGTCGAACAATAGGAAAAAGAAGGCAAACGGGGATTGTGTCAAAGAGACAACGACTCAAAGGGGAGTAATAACAACTCAAAGCCACCATAAGATCTTCAATGAACGGCGAGGAAACCCCACACCCATCGGCAGGTCGGAGTTGGCCCGTAAATCAAGTTCAGCGAAACATCATCCTAGACTCCCATAGACATAAAGTGAACTAACTAGAAAACAGACAAGACACACAAAGGCTTAATAAATTTCCTGTTTTCCTGTTTTGCGGCGGGGTTAAACTAGTTTTATTGGGCCAAAACCTTCCCCCTATAGCCAATGGGATAAATAAAAAAAAAACAATCATAACAACAGTAAAAATCAGTTGGCAACAGGACTGAGCCAATTGTGAAAAATGAAACTGAAAGAACTAAGTATACGGACATAAACATGAAATCACAAGAGATTACTAGCAGTTAACTGACATGCCAGCTCCAGACCCATTACCAACTGACAAATAAAGTTAAGTACCCTCAGTATACAGCTACATCCATTATGTTTCTCCTGGCGGCCATCTTGGATGAGGTATGGAAAAAAAAATCACAATCTTATAAGCGCATCGCCAATGGACTATTGTGACCAAGTTTGGTTCCAACTGGCTAATTAATTTCAGTGAAGAAGATCTTTGAATGCATTTCAAATATTGTCCTTATGTTAAACTATGTTCCTCGCTGGTGGCCATCTTGGATGAGGTAAAAACATAAAAATCACAAAGTTTGAAGTGGATCACCGATGGACTACTGTGACCAAGTTTGGTTCAAATTGGCTCATTTGTTTCAGAGAAGAAGATTTTTGAATGCATTTCAAATAGGGTCACTATATTAAACTATAGTGAATGAAAGGATATGGAGTAAATGTACATGAGACAAAGTCTCTACAAATACATTGTAAAACAAGCAAAGAAACAACGCTTTTATTGTTGTTCTTCATCTAGAAGTCACAATGAGGCCTTCAACAATGAGCTTTGCTCATACCCCATAGTAAGTTCAAGACGGCCCCTAGCACCGGTTTGGAGCGGAATTCTTTGCTTATTGTCGAACAATAGGAAAAAGAAGGCAAACGGGGATTGTGTCAAAGAGACAACGACCCAAAGGGGAGTAATAACAACTCAAAGCCACCATAAGATCTTCAATGAACGGCGAGGAAACCCCACACCCAACGGCAGGTCGGAGTTGGCCCCTAAATCAAGTTCAGCGAAACATCATCCTAGACTCCCATAGACATAAAGTGAACTAACTAGAAAACAGACAAGACACACAAAGGCTTAATAAATTTCCTGTTTTCCTGTTTTGCGGCGGGGTTAAACTAGTTTTATTGGGCCAAAACCTTCCCCCTATAGCCAATGGGATAAATAAAAAAAAACAATCATAACAACAGTAAAAATCAGTTGGCAACAGGACTGAGTCAATTGTGAAAAATAAAACTGAAAGAACTATATATACGGACATAAACATGAAATCACAAGAGATTACTAGCAGTTAACTGACATGCCAGCTCCAGACCCATTACCAACTGACAAATAAAGTTAAGTACCCTCAGTATACAGCTACATCCATTATGTTTCTCCTGGCGGCCATCTTGGATGAGGTATGGAAAAAAAATCACAATCTTATAAGCGCATCGCCAATGGACTATTGTGACCAAGTTTGGTTCCAACTGGCTAATTAATTTCAGTGAAGAAGATCTTTGAATGCATTTCAAATATTGTCCTTATGTTAAACTATGTTCCTCGCTGGTGGCCATCTTGGATGAGGTAAAAACATAAAAATCACAAAGTTTGAAGTGGATCACCGATGGACTACTGTGACCAAGTTTGGTTCAAATTGGCTCATTTGTTTCAGAGAAGAAGATTTTTGAATGCATTTCAAATAGGGTCACTATATTAAACTATGTTCCCCCTGGCGGCCATCTTGGATGAGGTATGAACATAAAAATCACAAACATTTAAGGTAGATAGACAGTAATATTCATATCCATGAGATTTTTTTGGAAGTCGGCACAATTGAAGAACCAACCCTACCAACCCAAAATATGTAATAAAAGGTATGGGTCACCATGCTTCCTTTTTCTAGAATTGAGATCAAAGTTCGATCACTTTTAGCCATTTTTCACCTAAATTTACATAGAATGCACGGGGAAAATATAGAAAGGCAATTTTTACCTCAATAGAAAACGACTTTTTATCCATGAGAATTTGATGTATTTTTGTGAATGGATAGTTTATGATGTAATTTATTGGATACACTAGAAAAATGTATATGTTACCATGCTTTTAACGGAGATATTTAATAAAGTTTCCGAATTAAACATTATTTACGGGAAAAGGGACTTAATTCGCGGCAAAGTAAACGAAATATGACGTTTCACATCTGTCATTCAATTATGACGTCACAAAGGAAAGCCGTCAAATTACTGTTCCGGCCCGAAAATCAAACCTACCCCGTATCCGACTCTTTATTTTTCTAATGCGCGAGTAAATTGCGCAGCGCAACAGTGTCTATCTACCTTAAGGGGACTACAACTGGACTATTGTGGCCAAGTTTGGTCCCAATTGGCTAGGTAGATTCAGAGAAGAAGATCTTCGAATGCATTTCACATAGGGTCATTATGTGTAACTATGTTCCTCGCTTGCGGCCATCTTGGATGAGCAACCAACATAAAAACCACAAACTTTTAAGTGGATCACAAATGGACTATTGTTACAAACTTTGGTTCCGATTGGCTCATTGGGTCAGTAGTTTCAGAGAAGATATTTGAATGAATTGCACATAGGGTCCTTATGTTAAAGTATGTTTCCCCCTGGCGGCCATTTTGGATGAGGTATGAACATACAAATCACAAACTTTGAAGGGTACCACCAATGGACTATTGTGACCAAGTTTGGTTCCAATTGGCTTGGTAGTTTCAGAGAAGAAGATCTTTAAATGCATTTCACACGGGTTCCTTATGTTAAACTATGTTCCTAGCTGGCGGCAATCATGGATAAGGTACCAACATAGAAATCAAAAACTTTGAAGTGGATCACCAATAGACTATTGTGACCAAGTTTGCTTTCAATTGGCTCAGTAGTTTCAGGGAAAACGATCTTTGAATGCCTTTCCCTATGTTAAACTATATTCCCTGCTGGCGGCCATCTTCGATAGATGCAAACCTGCTGAATATGTGAAGAAATTGTAGTCCTTGATAAGCTTAACACTTTTGCAACTTAAACTTAACCTCTCTCGCAAATAATTTTTGAAATAAAAGTAAAAAGTATCAAAATCGTGAAAATTTAAAGAAAAGGGGCTATAACTCCTATATGGGTCGTCAGATTTTCTTAAAATTTCAGGACATGTAGATCTTATTATGCTGACCATTTTTGTTATTTGAACTTCACTCCTATCTTCTATCATTTTCAATATATAAGACGAAAAGTAACAAAAACAGAAATTTTGCAGAAAAGGAGCAATAACTCTAAGACGGGTTATCGGATATTCTCCAAACTTTCAGGGCAGGTAGATCTCATCATGATGATCAGTTCTACTTCCGTCAGGTTTTTGATATCTTTGACGGTTTTTGAGTTATTTGCAAAAAAAAAAACACCAATTTACCCCTATGTTCTATTTTAGTAACAGCGGCCATGTTGTTGGATCTGTGGACGATATAAATTTTAACTTTAAATCATCGTTTCTTTAATATTACTGTACCCTTTTCTGTAAAATCTGACATAATGTTGCGAAATAAATTTGTGCTGTATTGATGAAATTTTTCATATGGTCAACATGGTATTTCTTTCTGAATAGTATGTCATCATACTTATTTATGTCTACAATCATAACTTTTATTGGCAACTCCGCTATTTTGACGGCGGTAAATATAATGTTGGTGAGATGAATTGGGCGACTTTTGAAAAATTGACATTAGTAAAACGCAACTTTTTTGTTCAATGATTTCATTTAACATGAAAATTGCAAGAGATATTTTGAGAGAAGTACAATTTTAAGATTATTGTCTTAATTTTTCTTAGGTTTCACATTGACTCCTCATTCCTTGGGTGCCGCTAGCGGAGCAGGACATGCTTACACATTCGGAGCACCGAGTTCACACTGTCAGTGTTTTTTTTTTTTTTTTTTAGAAAATGACATTAACCAATCAGCCACCAAACAGATCTTTCAAAACAATACACGCCTCACTGATAGTGTGACGTGTATCGTAAGCGGGGAAAGCCATGCTTACCCTTCAAGAGCATATTATATCACGCCCGGTTTTCATGGGAGTTCACACTATGTAGGCCTTAGTTTTTAATGTCGTCTTTTTATTTCCATGTATGGTGGCTGCTGTCTCACGTCCTTGTTTTGTCTTTGTTTTTCTCTCTGGTCATTTTTGCCATGTCTTTGGACCTTGATTTTTGTGATCGTCACTTCCCTTGTACCTTAATTGTTATGCTCCTGTTTTTTCATACATTGTATATCATAACTAAATGACTTTTTATGATGCACTTGCTTATAATCGAAATCCGGAAACTTCGCTTTTTACAAATCTTTCAATAAGAAATACAATCTTCATACATGCATGTTCAGTTGTACACCAAATATGTTTTGTGTCTCTATTTTTTCTCGTATCCTGTTTTTTCAACCTGCACAATGTTATAGTGAATATATATGATCTGCCGCTGTCCATTTCTTTCGTGATTTATGATCCTGTAAACAAAAAATGAGAAATTATAATGTTTTCCCTTTGCAATTAAAACAAAAGAATGTCACTTCAGTAATTTGTGATAAAAAAAGATAATTGCTGATAATTGTATTGTTTTTCGAAAAGAACACGTGCCGAGTTCTGACAATACCTTTTCTCATACCAATTAACTAATATTCGTTATACAGACAGAATCGCAGAAGGAACGTTGGAACTCTGAAATAGTTCCTTCTATGTCTTTACTTTCATAATTGAGTATTATTATAAAATTTGAAAGATTGTTTGATTAGGATTAAAAAAAAAAACGATCTATATAGTACTTTGCTTTGTTAAAATGTCTAGACTTAGGAGATAACCATACTGTATTTTAGGATCTGAGGGGGTAAATCGTAGATTTTACTGTCGCAAACTGAGTTTTTCCAGCGATGCGTTAGTGCAGCCGGAAAACATGTTTGCGACAGTAAAATCTTAGATTTACCCCCTACAGTTTGCTTATCTTCATTCTAATGCGAAATCCCCCAAAAAACATTTAAAGTCGATTTTAAAATCACAGGAAGTTCGTTCTGCGTCTGCGCCATTACTTTGCTATTGGTTCCGACTGTAAATTATGGATTTTACCCCCTCAAAATTCTGACGCCATCAAATCAAAATTAGCATTACAAACATAAGTTTATTGGAATGTGTTTTAACATATGTTGTAACAATGCGTTTTTTTTATTCTAGTTCAGTCGGTAATTCATGTTCATATGTTTTCAATTCTTTCTTTTCTATTGTTTTCATATTGGATTATTTTACCGATGATAAATCGATTTCAGAAACGAAAAGATCATTTTTCCGTTTCTGTATTCGCATATTACAACTATTACTAGCATTTTATGTTTGGACTACTTTTTGTTTACGAAAAGTTTTTTTCTCTGCAATGGAGGGTGCGTTGACCATATAACTAAATACCGAAGTTACTTTGCATTTAATCTGTATTTTTACAAAGACATTTCTAATTCGAGTATCACAGCTTAAAACGTGAATTAGAATCATGCAATTTATACAACAAATGTAAAAAGATTACTCCGTAAGAGAAAATCATTAAAGGCAACAGCTTTTTTTATTTTATTCTTACATTTCTCTCTGTAATTGGATTTTTCCTTTAGTGTACACATCTATACATCTAAAGAAATAAAGAACAAATATGCAGATGATAAAACTCTATGAGAAGATATCTACATATTTAGAGACAAAGCCTTCCATGAAATGGGTGAGTAACTTAAATTTTGTCTAAGATAATAATACGCCCAAAAAACGTGCCATTTTATAGACATAAGTGTAGTTGATGCTTATTTGATTGTTTCGTTGGTATGATAAGGAATATAATTAGAAACTTCCACGCTTGTTTTGTTGACAATCTAGCATTTATGAGTGCTAAGCATGTTTGTAGCATTCCTCGACATCTAGCAATGGAATCCCCTCGAACCGGAGCTAAGGGCCGTCTTGAACTTACTATGAGGCATGACCAAGACTTTATGTTGAAGGCCTCATGGCGACTTCAAGACGAAGATCACTAAGAAATTCGTTGTTATATTGCTTGATTGTACCATGAACTAAAAAGTATTTGTTGAGACTTTGTCTCATTTGCATTTACTCCATATCCTTTCATTGTTTATTTGTATGAGTTCGACATTCAAGTTAACATACTTATAGGGTCTGTAAGTCTCGTCATGTGACTCACGAGAATCCACGATAAACAGGCAATTCGAAAACGTTTCCCGCCAATTATGACGTCTGCGGATTATGACGTTCAAATTCTTGTTTGAAACGTCATA
>MJUU01024742.1:5961-25184 GCA_002080025.1 Modiolus philippinarum
GTTCTATTTTTAGTAACAGCGGCCATGTTGTTTGACCTACGGCCTAATCGAACACAATTTTGAGAAGCAATACTCTGGTGATGATTCAGGCCAAGTTTGGTTACATTTGGCCCAGTGGTTTCAGAGGAGAAGATTTTTGAAATTGTTGACAGACAGACGGACAGACGACGGATGCATAGTGATGGCAAAAGCTCACATGGCCTTTTAGGCCAGGTGAGCTAAAAAGGGCGGGAAATGGATTTCTCAGGATTTTGCCTTAATTTATTATTAGGACTATTTTTTGTCTGAAAGCTAGGAAGTTATTTCAAGAATATTATTATGAAAACTGTTGGGTGTCTTTATATGATCTATAGAAATCATTCATGGAATAAAAAGTGGGCGTAAGCGTGCAAAATTCTTTAAGCCATTGAACTGGACAAAACCAGTGGAGTTCCGAAATCTGACACAAAGTAATGAGCCAGACAGCCAAGCGGACCCAAAGAGAAGATGGATTATACCATAAGAAATCCATCTTTAGGCGGGCCCATGACAGAAATAGGCAGGACCATGGTAGAGTAGGCAGGCCCATGACAGAGTAGGCAGGCCCATGACACTCAGGTGTGAATGGATAACGGGGTGTTATATCATATGTTAGGCAGGCCATATAATGAAAACTAAGACACACTAGTGTGAAAATAAGAGTAAAGTTCTACTGTTTGAAAGCCCATCTTTGGGCAGACCCATGACCTAGAGAGGAGTAATTTTACACTGTAGAAATCCCTTTTAAAAAAACAATATAACAGACATGTTAGAAACCTATTTTTGGCAGGCCCATGAGAGAGAGGGAGAGAAAGTTTATGCTAACAGACATAACTTATAAGGCAGGTCTATGAAAGCAAAGACACTTCAGCGTAAATAAACTGTAAGCAGCCATGTCAATATAAATGCATTTTTAGTCTGGCTCATAATAGAGAGGAGCAGAAAAGGTTACTAGTATACTATTTGAAATTGCTTTTCAGGCAGGTCCATGGTAGAAAAATCACACTGGAGTGTCTTACTTTTCATATGCCTTGATGACCTCTCTCTGCCTGCCTAAAAGGATTTCTAATGGCATACATTTTATCTAGCATGGATATGCCTAGAAAGGAATTTATAATGGTGTAACATCCCTGGGCCCATTTACATTAGTGTGTCTCAACTTTCCATAGGGCTTTATAACCATTCTCTGTCATGGACCTGCCTAAAAAGTAATTTCTAATAGTATACTAGTAACCTCTCTTCTATCATGAGCCTCACTAATAATGTGTGTCCTCGCTGTTCATTTACACTGAAATATTTTAGCCTGAATTACCAGTTATTCCTGTTAGTATAAGCTCTCTCCTCTCCTCATTTTCATATACCTGTCTAAAAGGTTTTTAAATGCGTGTTATCTTACATTCTAAAAGGGATTTCTACAGCATTACATGTCTCCTCTCTGTATGGTGGGACCACCTAAAGATGTTTTTTAAATTGTAAAACTTTCTTATGTTCTTCACAATAGGGTGTCTTAGTTTTCATTGACCTGCAAGTCTTGATAAAACATTGATAAAACACCTGTTTCCCCATTTACACGGAGCATCTTAGTTTTCACTCTCTCTATCAAGAGCCTATCTAAAGAGGGATTTCTAATGGTATAATCTGTCTTCTTTAAGGGCCTGCCTACTCTGTCATGGTCCTGCCACCTCTTTCATGGCCCTGACTTACTCCATTTGGGTCCTGCCATCTTTGTAATCGGCCTACCTACTCTGTTAAGGTCCAACCATAACAGTCATGGGCCTGCATATATACTCTGTTATGGTCCTGCATCTCTGTCATGGTCTACTTACTCAGCCATGGTCCTGCAATTTCTGTCATGGGCCTGCCTACTCTGTCATGGTTTTGCCATCTTTTTCATTGGACTGCCTGCTCTTTGATGGATCTGCCTAATCTGTCATGGGTCTATTTGCTCTGTCATGGTCCTGCCATCTCTGTCATGTGCCTGCCTAAAAATGAACTTCTAATGGTATCATCCATCTTCTTCTTGGGCTTGTTTGAATGGTTAAGTTGGTATGTGGTGTCTTAGTATTAACGGGCCTGCATAAAACATCTGTCATTGGTCTCTTTAAAAGGCAGGCCATGACAGATTTTATTTATGCCTTGTAAAATCCCTAGTTAGACCGTCCCATGAAAACAATGACACTCCAGTGTGATTGGACAAGGAGAGGTTATACCATAAGAAATCCCTCTATAGACCGATTCATGAAAACAAAAGGTTATACCAAGAGTAAAATTTCCTTCTAGGCAGACCCATTAAAACGATGATACAGCAATGTGCATGGACAGCGAATTGCTTTACCGTTAGAAATTGCTTTTACTGCACTCATATGACAAAGAGAGTTCATTCCATTTGAAGTTCCTTTTACACAGGGCCATGGCAAAGATTCATTATACCAAAAGGCATCCTTCTTTAGGCAGGTCAATGAAAATTAAGACACTGAAAAGTTCTTTAAAAATTAATTTTATTTTGAACACTACACATAAATGCCCTATATTTCTGCACTCTGTAGAATGCTTAAGAATATTTATAAGTTAAATACATTTAATACAAATACCTTACTCCCTGCATAGGTTTTGATATTTCACAAGTGAGGCTGTAGCATCAGACTCATATTTTGTACCCATTTGTCTCCCTATATATTTGAACAGGATTCAATAAGAGCAATAGCAATTATAAAGAGAGCATATTTGAAGGGTACAAAACTTGTTGAAGGAGCTGTGAATCTGGAAAGAATGTACACAGAAAATCACAACAACTAGAGCTGTCACCCAATGGCAACCAATTATGTCCCCGCTCATTGAACCCTGAATCAATATGGCAAGTGCAAATTTAAGCTTGTGTTGACATAATACAGGTGTTGACACAGAACAAGTATGGACATAATAATATGTCTCCCCTTTTTCCAAAATATATAAAAGGGAAGTTCTGAGTCAAAAAATCAATTTTTTGGGTGCTAAGCAATCTTCCTGTAAAGTTTCATCCATTTTGAGGCAATTTGAATTTTCCCGCCTTTTTCCAATTTCCATAGCAACGTCAGCCATTTTGAAAATTCTGAGACCCAAAATCATTTCTATGGGTGCTAGACATCCTTCTTCATCAAATTTGAAGCACTTTGAATTTTCCTGCCCTTTTTTTCAGTTTCCATGGCAACGGCAGCCATTTTGAAAATTCAAAAGATATGTGTGTGCACATCTACTTATTGTAAGTTAGATTCCTTTGAAGTAGTTGGAATTTGTTTCCAAACTTTCTAAAAAAAAAAACATGAAAAGTTGTGTTTTTCATTCGTACGGACGGACAAACGGACGGACAAACGGACGGACGAACGAACAATACGCCCCCCCAACTTTTCTTCGCGGGGGCATAATAAAAGGTGAGTACCAAATATTGAAATTAGTTTTGATATTTGAATACAATACATTTGTACAACCAGTTAAGACTCCAAATTTATGACAATACGACCTCTTTCCCAAGAAAAAAGCGCATAATGAGTAGTTTTTACAGGAACTTCTGAAATTTTGTATTTAAATTTTGAGGACTTGAACTGACATTGATACAAACAGACTTGAAACTTCCCTGTTAAGTGCATCTTTTTAAAGAAAATGTGTGAACCTTTGCACATTTTTTATACTTTGACTGAATTTTGACTGAAAATTTAAGAAAACAAAGAGCTATGACATTTATTGCCAGCTGTGTGGAAGTCTGAACTAAATATCAGTAGATAATCTCCTTGTACCAAGTTATTAATATAAGGTCATAGTGAACAAATGTTATATTGTAGAAATCACTTTTGGAAATTAAACTAGATGAACATCTCATTTTGTCTCATACTGTTAAACATTATGTGAGGTGAAAACTAAATGAAGGTGATTTTTCAAACTTCAATTAAGTTGTAAATTTAAAAAAATGCAAAACATTAATACTGTGGAAGTACTTTTATTTGTGGACATAAATTTTCATGGTTTCCATAAATATCACTATTTCATGGGTTCTTAAAATTCATGGTTTCGAATTCTTTGCATTAAAACACAAGGGAAATATGCATTTCCTTGGGAACTTAATTGTATGGTGTAAACGAACCATGAAATTCACAAAAATTGGAACCCCAGGAACAATAATTAGCCAAACTGCTTCATTTCTGCATACATTGGTGTGTGAAAGGGCCAAAGAAAGCACATTTTTTGTGAAATGTTTGCTAATTAACCCTTTCCCAACTTTATGAAACTACTTCATCTAAATTGTGGACTACCATTTCAAGATCACTTCATATTATATTTATTGTGTCACTGATGTTGTCATGGTGATATCAGAATTTAGTTTCATTGAATTATGACATGAAACATTTGTAAAAGATCAACAAATGAAAAAGCTGCAATTCCATGAAAACAACTGCCAATGAAATAATTGGCAAATAAAGAACAATTCAAAAAACAAAACAGCAGCAACTTAAGTTTCATCTCTTATTCTGTTTTATGTAAAGAAATTTGAACTGAGTCTCGGCATTTATTCAGGTTAAATAACATATATAACATTGTGGAGTAAAAATAATCAATAATTCTAATATGGCAACATAAATACCAAAATTTGAAGGATACTTATCTCGTGTGTACATCTACCAAACAAGAAAAAACTAGAGCTTCAGAGACTGAGCCTGTATCTCTCATCTGACAAAATGCTGAATAGCAGTTTTTTGTTTTTGTCTTTTTTTATGTTCTGCGCCAACGGCCAAGTTTTTTTTTTGTCAAATCGGAAAAAAAATAAGCAATCTTTGTAAAGAACCTTCCGAATATCATTACAGTTTAATTAAATTTGCTTCAATAGTTATAACAGATGATGCATTAGATGTCTTTCCCATGGAGTCCAATGTTTAACTAAGTTACACGTTTGTGACAATGTTTTTTGTCTGATTGGATCAAAATGAGCAATTAATGTGAAGGACCTATACCATGCAACATTTCTGTATAGTTTAGTTAAATTTTCTTCAGTGGTTCCAGAGGAGTTAATGAAAATGTAAAAAGCTAACGGACAGACGGACAATTGACGGATGCCAAGTCATGGCAATAGCTCACACTGACCCTGGGTCAGATGAGATTAGAAAAAATATTGTTTTCAATAATTATGTACCTAAATACAAATGCCATAGTCGATCGAGTATATAAACCTAAAGACCAGAAAAATTGAAAAAAGAACTCATTACAATGTACCTGATGAATTCAATGTTCAATATTCAATCCCCTATATGTATGGATCTTTCCAGGAGACAGGGCTATGCTCTGGTCCCTTTTCAGGGTGTTTGCCCTTGACTTAATGAGGCCTCAGGCAACCCCAGATCTCTTGCGATTTCGTGCTTCCACGTTACTAGGACCCTAGCTATGTGCCTGACTTGGTACAGGTGTTTTGAAAAGGAAGAGTAATAATTCCTTCATAAACTTTTGCATTCAAAAGAAAACATTTCCTTTTCGTTTACGGGTAGGTCTTTATTTCTTGCTTTTTATTTTTGTTTTTCAAATATGCAGATATTGAAACATTAAAATATTATTTCCATTAGTCAACAAGACATGGACACAATTCCAATAAAATTACATGTATTTTGCAAATCATAGGCAACAAAATATCCCAGCAGTTTGAGAGCAAAATATTTGAAAAAGATTCTATATATATTAAAGCTTTAAAATAGATATAATCAAATAAACATTTTAATAGTTTGTCGAGAAACAGTAAAATACCTGTTATCCCCCCTTTACATTTATTATGAAAATTAGATTTTTTTAAATAAGTTAAACCACTCATTTTCCATTCAAAGGCCATATCATAAAGAAAATTTCTTGACAAAATACCAAAAAAATCTATGACTTCCCTTCTATGTAAAAACAGCTGCAGGACAGAGTACACAGTTATCTTGGACCTGTTCTCGTTCTCGTTGCCCACAAATATAGTTCCTAGTATTTTTGGTGCATTTTTTTCTTATATTTTTTTCTTTTGCATTTTTATGAATTTCTTATTTTTTTTTAGGCCAAGGCAAGTACAGGCTTCATATTTATTGTAGAAAAAATGTCTCCATGATATTTGACCAGGAACCTTTATTTAGGCCAGGTAGAGAGAGTAGGAATTCTTTTATTTTCGGAAATCTCTAGACTTATCAACTTCAGTGCCATAATGCTGTGGGCTGTCAAGGAAAAATGAGCTGTCAGAATTTCCTGAAAATTAGATATGATATGATTCAAAGAACAAGTTTGGTGTACACCAAAAATCATTAATTTTGTGGTATTGGAATTTTTTTCTTATCTATGAAAACGTTGACATGTAACCCTATAGGAAAAGTGCAAAAAATAACTGTGGTCTCGGACCTGCATTTGGTTCAAGACACATAGTATGAATATTATGCTAATAAGTACTGATCATCTGATTTTTATGAGAGATACTTAATCATGTATAAACCAGTATAAGTTGTAAGTTTGGAAAAGTAGAAACATAACTATTTGAATACTTTTCAGTACTGTTCACTTGAAATGTTGCAATATTGTTTTCCTAAAAACAAATGCATCATACATTTTGTATTTTCTTATAACATAAGTTAAAATTGAACAAATACTAGCTATTTATCCTTTCTGTTTGGATAATAATCGGTGAGTCACTATTTTTTCTTGATGGTTCTGATGATACTGGGTAAATCTCTCCCTCATAACTAAAGCTGACAGTGTCACCTCTTACATTGATCAAACACTGTGCCTACAAAACAAAATATAAAGTACAGATACAGAACATGCAGTTAAAACTTTCTGATTTTTTAAACTGCAATCCACAAAGACTTTACAGTCAAACAAGAGGCTCTCAAGAGTTTCCATACACCATGGCTCTATAAGCCAGTCCAATAGACAGCTATGCTGAAGGCACTCATACATTTAATACATATCAAAAAGAGTTTCTACAGGAGATCATCCAAGTGTCAATCTTACTTAGTCTGGTTCCAATTTGGTAAGTTGTTCCAGAAGAGAAGATATCTGAATGTTTCCAGTAGGACCTAGTGTTAAACTGTTTTCCCATGTGTGGAAATATTGGATCAGAAATGGATATTTCAGTATTTCAGACACAATGTCAAAGGGGTAACATAAAAGGAACAAGGTGACAATGGGTTTAATTCAAACTTGTCTAGTATTTTCAGAGTAAAAGAACTTGCAGTGTATTTCATATAGATTTCTTATGTTCAATTACGGTCAAAAAGTGGTGGCCATCTTGGGTGTGGTGTATGTCTTTTTTTATATTACTATCCTAAGATCAACATACCAAATTTGGTTTCAACTGGCCTGAAAGTTTCAGTAAAATGTTTTCCCCATAGAGTCTATTGTTAAAATATGTTCTTTGCTGGTCGATAATTGAGATAGGAAATTTGGGACATAACTCTTTTGAAGAGTGACCAAAGGACCATAAGATCAAGTTTAGTCCTATATGGCTCAGTGGTTTAAGGAAGAATGATCTTAAATTTATTTTTCCAGAGGGCTCAATGTTAAATTATATTTTCATAGGGTTATCTTGGATGCAGTATATAACAACCACTTTAGAGCTATTGTGACATTGTTAAATTAACCTAGTGGAGCTTAAAAAATGTTTCCCGTAAGGCACAATAATGCTGATCTATTTTCTTCAGTGCGAGCCATCCTTAATGACACGTGAAAGGGAACCACAAAAAGACAATTGTGACCAAGTATTATTTGATGGAATAATAATTATTTAATTGGATTATCTTTGCCTCTGCTTTTAAGGATGCATGCTCACCTAGATTTGTAGATTTGTTGAAGGTCATATGGTGATCTTGGTTTGTACTATGTCCTGTAGGTCTTATGGTTTTGCTTAGAAGTTTGTGTTGTGACTTTGGTTTGCACTCAGTTCTGAAGACTAAATGGTGAACTTTCACATGATTTTAATAAGGTGTATAATGACCTTAGTTTGATAGTATTTAAGGGTTGTATTTGTCACCTTAGTGTGTGGCCAGTTTAGACAGTTCTACAACAGACCTGTAAAGTTTTGAAAGTTGCCTCGCATGAGATTTGCCAATATTGTCAAAGATTAAAGGAAAAAAATTAAAAGATCAAAGAAATTTGCTGCAAATTTGCATAAGCTTCGCATGAGTCTCACTGGAATCATGTGACACTTGACAGGTCTGCTACAATGATTTTCACTTTGCTTAATATTTAAGGTCTGATGGTGACATCAGTTTGTGCTCAGTATTTTAGACTGTGTTTTGACTTTGGTTAGTACTAAGTATAGACCATCATAGGTGGTGAACACAAATATACTTTTTAAAATTTTACGTGTGATACAGTTGTTTACAAAACAATATTTTGTTTAGATATCTTTTCATGTCAACAAAGCTTACCTGATTTTTGTGTGGATTACACACTAAAACACACTCTGTCATTCTATAAGCCACCAATCCATTGCCACCTAAACCTGATACTGTGGCTCTGACATTGGCTAATACTTCAGATATAAAAGTCTGCATGAAACCACCAAGTCCACCAATCTGGAATTACAAGATAAAGAATGACACATAACTGATAACTGTCCCAATACAAATCTTTCAAAGTGATTAGAAAAAAAGAGCTACGCTGAGCGCAGCATGTCGACCACTGAAATTTGAACAAGTGTAAACTAAAATGAATGTGGACACAGTAATTTGCTTGACACAATAAGGACATTGACACATTAATTAACTGGTCACAAACTAGTGAAAATAAAAATTAGCCCTTTTAATCCCTTATTTATAGGATATCTGAAGAGCTAAGCAAAATCTGTAGACTACCAACTAAATGCTTTCATCCAGAGAAATCAAAGGGAAAAACTCAGATTGAAATCCAATGAAAAATAAAGATTTCACATATTTTGAAATATTGCAATTTGGCTCCTTTGACCCCTTATAGCTTGGAAACCGTAAGAGCAATGCAAAATCTATTGCCAAATTACTGCAAGCTTACAATGAGAATAATCCACAGAAAAAAATCCCATCAAAATCTGATGAAAAATAAAGATTTTACAACTTTCTAATAATTGCAATTTTGGCCCTTTTAACCCTTATAGCTCGGAAATGATAATAGCTACACCAAAAATGTTGACATATTGCTGAAAGCTTACAATGAGAGGAATCCAAAGAAAAAAATTCCATCAAATTATGATGAAAAATAAAGATTTCACATATTTTTGATAATTACAATTTTGGCCCCTTAGTCCCCTTATAGCTTGGAAACTATAAGAGCTATGTCAAATCTGTTGGCATACTACTGAAAGCTTGCAATGAGAGGAATCCAAAGCAAAAAGTCCCATCAAAACCTGATGTAAAATAAAGATTTCACATATTTCTAAAAATTGCAATTTTGGTCCCTTTGACCCCTTATAGCTCGTCAACAGTAATAGTTGTGCCAAACCTGTTGACATACTGCTGAAAGCCTACAGTGAGAGGAATCTAAAGAAAAAAATCCCATTGAAATCAGACGAAAAATAAAAATTTTAGTAATCTGCATGTTTTGCAATTTTGGTCCTGTTTGGGCCCCTAATAGCTTGGAAAGGATGATGGTGCAAGGCTATATGTTAATTTGTCATAAGGAATCCATTGCAAAAAATTGCATCAAAATTGGACTAAAAATAAAAAAATTGAAATTGAAATTCGCCCCTTTTGGGCCCCATTTATCTCATGAATGGTATATGCCACATGAAAATTGTTGGCATACTACAGATTTGAAATTTTATTAGGAGTACACTGAAAGAAACGCCATTAAATTCTAATAAATACTTAACATACTACAGTCAAATATGTGAAAACATCCATTTAACCTTTTTTGGCCCCAAATTCTGAAATGGGTGGGGCAATTAACTAAAGGAAAAAAACAGTTCATAAGAATGTGCCAAGAAACATCATACTAAACTTTGAAAACAATCCGTCTACTAGAAACCAAAGTTATGCTGTCCACAGACACCAAAATACCTAATTTCACCCCTTTTGGCCCTTTTTTGCCTATTTTTCTAAAACGGGTGGGGCAAGGAACGCTCATTTTTAAAACCCGGGCTTAAGCATGTACCAATAAACATCATACTAAAATTTGATAACAATCTGTCAACTACAACCAAAGTTATGCTGTCCACAGACCCGAAGCCAGCACCATACCATAATATGACTGCAAAATTTTTGCGGTTGTATAAAAAAAAATTTAAACACAAGTTTAATACACAGCTGATTTTTACTTGTTTTGCTCCAGTGATAGCAGGAAGAAATCAAATATATTGTTATCTTATTATTATGCATAGTTGCCAATTCACATGATAATCGTGTGTTACACATGCTTTTTCAACGGTTTACATGCGTATATTTTGTTACATGGTGTGTACAAGCTTTTCTGAACTTCACACTCCATTACACGCTTTTTTGTTGTTTACGTTTTCGGTAATTAGCGATATCGCAATTTTCATGATTCTCTGGACTTTTCCACACTTGTTAAAGTTTTAGGTTATTAGCGCTATCGATTCTCGTGATTCACTGGACTTTTCATGACAATACGTTATTGCAATCCTTTTCGACGTGGGCGTACAACTAATTTTGAATCCTTTCACTTTCTTGGGTGGGCAATATGACTACTAAAGACACCAATGCAAAGAGAAAACGATATTTTGTACTTGATCAGTGATACCATAACGAAAGTTGGGGGTTCAGGTTTAATGAACTATCAAAGAAAATGATTGGGGAGTCTGGGGCCTTTGTAGTTTACATATTTATATTGGATCTTTTACAGAAAGTGATCTGGTCAGAAAAAAAAAGCTTGTGCTCATTTAAAACTCTTAAGCTGTCAAAATCAGTCAAAGCCCATTTTCCTTACCAGCTGCAAAAAATTCGTTGAATAAACGGATCGTCAAGGTTGAGAAACTCTTTGCTAATTTTTTGCCTGACTGTCATGTAAATTCAACCAAACTTGTAATCATTTTTTTGAATATGTACCTAAGTCAGGTTGTTATAAAATCAGCAAAACAGGCAAATGTTGAATACAATGGGAGTTTATAGTAGTAAGTTGATTTTCATATAAATCATGTAAATTTTGTACAATAGTCCGAAAGTATGTCACACGTTTTCACATGCTTTTTGGTATATCATGTCAAGTCATGACATGATTTCTAATTGTCAGATTTGGCAACTATTTTATTATGTACTAATGTTGGAACAGAAGCAGATATATGTGATATCATGTTTTGGTTCAAAGCCGATAAAGTCAGGTGTAGTCTGTAAACATGATGGCAGCTATCTTTTTAGTACACAAAAAGTTAAGAATATCTGAAAACATTTTGGATCAAGACATAATATAAATTTTTTTGCACAAGAAAAACTTTTTTGATGAACTTGCACAATGAACATAAACAAGAGGCTATCAAGAGCATGCATCACTCACCTGGCCAGTCGATTTTTGATGGTCCAATAGGATATACAGTCCTTTGTTAAATTATGTTGCCAACTAACTGCCATCTTTGTTGAGGTATAAACATAATAAACAAATCTTGTAAAGTTGACCACAGAAGGACTTTTGAACAGAAAATTATTAAGGGAGTACGAGTGTAAGAAAATTTGTAATTAGAATTAAAACACTGGCCTTTTGTTTTGAAGAGCTTTGCTAATAGAACAACATGAGCAAAAAAAATGAAAATCCATGTAAGAATTTTTGAGATATATGACTTCAAAATTTTGGTGGGAAACAGTTCTCTCTAGAGCTTTCCTTTAATTTCCATTGGCTGTTTATATGCCTTAAAACATATGAAAATATAATTGTCACTGTCACTGAATTGTGCTGTAATGCAAATTTAAACAACTCATTCAACCATAAAATGTAGGTCATAGACACCAGATTAATTGTGAAATAGCTAGATCTCCTTTAGATGAATGTTACAGTAAAATATCATGATGCTACAATACATAGTAGTTGAAAAATGGACTTCAATGCAAAACTTAACCAAAGTCACTGAAGCTTAAAATGTAGGTCAAAGCCACCTACTTTTTAATGATTTTGGTAGTACTCAAGGCAATTTGATGAAACATCACTGTCTTATAATGTGTAATTGTTGAGAAAAAGATTTAATACAAAACTTAATCAAAGTCACTGAAGCATAAAATGTAGGTCAAAGCAACCTAATAGTCAATGATATGGGTAGTACTGATCAAGGCAATCAATTTGATAAAACATCATTGTCTTATAATGTATAGCTGTCCAGGAATGGACTTTAACACAAAACTTAACCAGAGTCACTCAAGCATGAAATGTAGGTCAAGGAGTCAAACTACCTAGTGATTTCTGTAGTACTATCAAATATCTACCTACTGGCCTACTATTATTGTTCTACTTCTTATAGTTTCTGAGCAATGTACCTCAACACAAAACTTAAACTTGGTACGGACGTATTGACAGAAGGACGGACAAGGGTAAAACTATATGCCCTTCCACATTCGTGGGCGAGGCATAAAAAGTATGTATGTTAAACTATGTAAGAAGGAAGTTGTGGCTCAATATGGCAAAAAAGGGAGGAACAGTATAGTATAATACAAAATATCAAGTGGCTGTGATAAGCAGTGTTGCAGAGAAGAATGAGATGAGAGTAACTGACTTATAACTACATACAAATACATTTATAATAAAATCTGACTTACCTCCCTTAAAGAACTTGTTTCTCGAATAAAGAAAAAGTTATAATGGCCAAGATATCTTTCTATTCTCCCTCCAGGAATGTATGGAAGTGGTGTAAGTTCTATACCAACTCTGTGTTTAGGAAATACCTGTAACATAATAAAATGAAAGCTCTGATGGAGCTGAAACTCTAAAGCCCTGAAAATCTACACCGGCTAAACTTTCTGTACAACCAGACTATAGTTGGCTTCCGCCATGTCTAAGCAACTTACTATGACATTGATAACATCATAATGTATTTCCTCACGTGAAATTCTTATCTCGCCGGGGGTTGAGACAAGGATATTTCCAACCGCTAAAAATAGGTAATGGCTTGTCTCAAATGTGAGAATGAGAAAGCCTTATTTCTTAAACAATAGACCACTTCAAGCTATCAAAATTCTTACAAAAGAGAAAATGGCAACATTTAGTTTGTAACCTCTCCACTTGCTAACAAAAAAAAATAATGATGTAAATAATTTGACTTTCTTGTTAAGATGCAAGGTTGGTAATTTTTTCATAAAGGAAATCACTGTTATTCAAAATAAGCTGTTAACTCTCTGTATTAAGAATCCTAGTGATTCATTGATATCAGAAATCTCAGCAGTTTAATAACAATTTCCAAATGCTGTGAAAACACTTTCAATCTTGGACATCAATTTTCGTGGTTTTTCATAAATATCACTATTTCCTGGGTGCCTTAATTCGTGGTTATGAGTTCTATGCATGAAATTCTAGGGGAAAATGAATTTTGCATGGAACCATGAATACCATGAAATGCACAAAATCTGAAACCCCACCAGTAATAGTACTTTATCTGTATAAACTTTTTCCACAAAAGTTTCATTTAAATAGGATACGGATTTATATAAGATCTTGTGTCTTGTTTCTGAATCCTCTAACTTAATTTGTAATCTTCATTATGTATTGTGTGTTATAATTGACAAATTAATCAATAAAATAAGTTTACAATAAATAGTTTTTATTATAAATTTATTGAACTTACTGTTGGAAATAATCTGTTTGAATCTGTTTTAGTTGTCTTTGGTCCTACAACAAAGAAAAAAAAAATAAATCACAGACTGGAATATACTTACTTCCCCTTATATTTGTCCACTTTTGTGTACTACTTGGCATATTGAACATCTTAATACCGGTACTTGTTCTAAACAAGAGCTGTCCCTTAATGGCAGCCAGTTATACCCAGCTCATTGAACACTAAATCAATATGGAAAGTGAAAATTTAAGTGTGTAGGGATGCAATACAAGTGTGGACACAGAACAAGTGTGGACACAAATCAAGTATGGACACAATCATAAATCCTCAAAAAATAATGGGAACAAAAAATCAAAGTTATGGTAAAACAGGAAGTAGATGAGTTAGGGACTTGAAAAGGGGAGACATGGTACAATTCATCATACTTAAGCTTCAGACCAAATATCAAATCATTACTGCATACACAAGCTGAGAAATCCTTGACGAAAGATGTTCTGGATGGACAGACCTATGGACAAACGGACAGACAAGGGTAAAACAGTATACCCCCTCTCCTTTGGAGAGGGGTATAATAATAAATAGAGCATTTTCTGCTAATTTTATAGTAAAAAATTGATATCATGAAAGGTAATTATAAATTCTATTCGAAAAAATACACAAACAACTCTCTCATATACATGTGTTTGTATTTAAAAAGGACTCAATTGTATATATTTTACAATACATGTGTATTAAGTTTATGATGAATTTTCTCATATCAATTATGATGCTACATAGTTGCCATGGTTGTAGTAAGTCTGATATAAAATCATACAAAACATGGAACACCTGTCTTATACTTATAAATCATTGTTTTTACACATTAAAAGTTAGAAATTCAATATTTGTTGTGCACTTTATTTTTTATTTTGTTGAAATGTGCATAATTATCCAAATTTCATATGAAAACTTAGGTACTCAATGATAACAATGTTCCCCTACTTATGGCCACAGGTTATAGTAACCCAATTTTGCCAAGTCCTGACTTACCATTAGAGATGCATGGTTGACCTTACCATGTACAGAGACTAAGCTCTGAACTTGGAAAAATACTTGAATGTAAGTTACTCAAGTGGAAAATGTAGGTTAACATGCCCTAATTTTGTCTGGATGCTAACCTACCATCAGAGATGTATGCATGTGCACGGTTAGATGATCCTACAATGTACAGTGAAATTGGATGCAAATACAGTCAAACTCCAATGGCTCGAACACCCATATGGACTGATGAAATTAATTCGAGCTAGGTGGGTGTTTGAACTATCAATGCTGAACTAAGTTTTAATTGAAGGGTCCAGAAAAAAGGTTCGAGACCTCCATGGTGTTCCAATTATTGCAGTTTGAACCATCAAAGTTCAACTGTATTTTTATATGTATATGTTATCGAGCTCTTGACAGCTATGTATCGTAAAATATCAACCTGTGAGCCAGAATATGAAGCACAGGGGCGAGTGAGCGTAGCCAACGAGCCCCAAGCTTCATATTCTGGCGAGCGGTGTGATATTTTACAATATACCAGCTGTCAAAAGCCTGATAACTTGTTTATCATCCTTTATTTTGTATTTTAGATTTGTAATTATTGAACTGACGTTTCAAATTCTCCCAAAGTTGAGTGGGAATTTCGGCATACATGTCATTCTCGCCTTTTCAACAATTTTAAGCTTAAAAACATATTTTATATATTTTTTTTATCATTTTATTGGCAAAGGTTTTGTAACTGGATGAATATTTTGACCGAAATGCTCTAAGTAATGTCGATTTTGAATTTTGCAGGAACCTTTGGTTTATGTTATTCTATTGTTCCTTGGAGCTTTTATGACATCATAATGTGAAAATGTCAAAGCTCTGCAGGATAAATCAACGATCCAGTTTCTACAATTTTTCTGACGTCTAGTTTATCTATTTGTGTAATCATGATTCTGTTTTGAATACCTAATCGGAAAGTGTAAAAGCAAAAGATATAAGCATGGGGAAGGATGATACAGTATGATATCTTGATTTTGACTGCTGTATATATTGTAAAAAATATCATCCCATGAGCCAGAATATGAAACACAGGGCGATTGAGTGCTAGTAAACGAGCCCCAAGTTTCATATTCTGGCAACCAGGATGATATTATACAATATACCAGATTTCAAAATTCAGATAATTTGTTTATCGTCTTTTATTACCTATTTCTATACAGTACTCAATGGCTTAGTGTCAAATTCTCCCAAAGTTGTGCAGGAGATGACATTTATTCCTTTTCGGCAAGTTTTTTAAAATAAAAGAGGTTTTTGTAGATATTTTATGACCGCACGATATTTTTTGTCTACCAGCATTATTAATTTCTAAATTTAGAAATGTTTTGATCAAACCATATGAGCATCTCAAAATAAAGTCTAAAGTCAAATAAAAAATATATTGTTTGCCAATTGTTGGGAGAATTCCTTGAAAACCCCAGGTATACTTCTTGATAAGTCCAGGTCAACAGGATTTAGTTTTTGCAGAAGTGTTCTGCAGGATGAGATAGGTAAATGGAAAGATGATAAATGTAAGTTACTCATGTGGAAAATATAGGTCAAAGAGTCCTTATTTTTGTGGACGCTGTCAGTTAGCCCAAGATACACCTTTATGCAAAGTTTTATGATGATACCCTGCATAGTTGGCTACTGAAGTATATACTTAAATGCAGTCAAGATGCATGGTTGTTTTTGTTGAGGTGAACTAAAAATCAATTGCAGTATTGATTGGAACTGTTGATTACCCTTTGAATACCCCTGAATACTTGATGATGAACTGTCAGAATATTCCTCCATTTGGAACATCATATCATCTTGCTCACTACCTTTGCTAGTCTCACTTGTGGCTGAAAATATAAAATCAAAGTTCTCTCATACAAAAATTTTACAAAAAGTCTGTATAATAATACATGTACACGGTATGTAGTAATATTACTAAGCAGATAAATTCTTATTTGTGTAAATAGTAAAAATAATATCAAAGTTTTACTTGAATTAAAAGATGAAGATTTTCCCATTTCTTGTGAGTGGACAATATTTTACATGTGTAAATTTTGTTTGTTTGGTTTTTTTTTAAATGCTGGAGGTGCTGGACATTTTTTTCAAAAATGTGGCTTTGTTTGACATGCAATAAACACTTTGCTGTATAACACTTGATAAAATCAATTATGAAACACAAACAAATTAAATTTGGTGTGAGTTTAGTGGTGACCACTAAAAAATACAAAGTGTAACTGTGACTACAATTTCATAAACAAAAATTTGATTTGAAACCAAGAAATTAAAAAAAATCAGTTTTATAAACCACTTGAGCCTCTGAACAAACTGTCATTTTTGAAATTAAGTTTAAAGACTGTATGTAATTTAATTTACATGTCCATAGTCAGACACCATAAAAATTTCATAGTTTCATGGGTCATAACCCCAGTGCCACTTGGACTTCTGAACAAAAATTAAAAGTGTGCCACTTGGACTTCTGAGCAAAAATTATCCCTGTGACACTTGGACTTCTGAACAAAAATTATCCCTGTGCCACTTGGACATCTGAAAAAAATTTTCCCTGTGCCACTTGGACAACTGAACAAAAATTATCCCTGTGCCACTTGGACATCTGAACAAAAATTAACCCTGTGCCACTTGGACTTCTGAACAAAAATTAACCGTGCCACTTGGACATCTGAACAAAAATTAACCCTGTGCCACTTGGACATCTGAACAAAAATTAACCCTGTGTCACTTGGACTTCTGAATGAAAATCAACCCTGTGCCACTTGGACTTCTGAACAAAACTTAACCCTGTGCCACTTGGACTTCTGAACAAAAATTAACAGTGGGCCCTTTGGACTTCTGAACAAAAATTAACCCTGTGCCACTTGGACATCTGAACAAAAATTAACCCTGTGCCACTTGGACATCTGAACAAAAATTATCCCTGTGCCACTTGGACTTCTGAACAAAAATTAACCCTGTGCCACTTGGACATCTGAACAAAAATAAACCCTGTGCCACTTGGACTTCTGAACCAAAATTAACCTTGTTATAAGCATCCTAGAGGGGGAGCCAGAGGGGGTCTCATCCCGGAATCCCGACAATACTTTTTCTAAATCCCGAAATCCCGAACTACAAAGAAACTTAAAGACTGGTGGTATCCTGGTTCCTGGTGAAGTTATTTCCCGAAATCCCAGACTTAAATCATAACAAGAAATGGATGTCAATACGACATCAAACCGGGTTTTCCTTCACTATTTGAATGCAGAAATAGGTACTTGTGTGAAAAGCTGTTTAACTTAAAACTCCTCTCATTATGTGCAGTGTATGCTATAACTCTTAATCAAAGCTCCAATGGAGCTGAATCTTGAAGCCCTGAAAATCTACACGTGGCAAAACATTGTAGTCATCCAGTCATCCAAAGAACTGCTGCATACGTCTGCATGTATTAAGTTATTCCGTAATACGTGAATTGGATTGTGTGATTTTCGCATGACAATTTCATCGCTATAAATATATGCACAGGTACAAATCTTATTTTCATCTTTGACAAATTACTGCGTGACAGGATCGTTCATCCGAGCAATATAAAAATATGAGTAATTTGATAAACATGCATACTGTGGAAGTACTTTTATTGTTGGACATCAATTTTCGTTGTTTTCATAAATATCACTATTTTTGTGGGTACCTAAATTCGTGGTTTCGAATTAAATGCAATAAAACTCTAAGGAAAAATGTATTTCGGAACCTTATTTCGTGGATTAAGCGAACCACAAAATCAATGAAAATTGGAACCCCACGAATAATAGTACTTTCACAGTATTGGTTTCAGTTTAATATAACAACACCGTATTCAACTCAAGAAAATGAAGAAATAAAACTTAACAAGAGGCTCTCAAGAGCCTGTTTCGCTCACCTGGCCCTTGATTAACATAGACATTTTATGTTAATGAGCCCATATATATAGTTAAACTATAAATCCAATATCCCTAATTAGTTAAAGGGTAAGAAGACCTCTGTTAGTGTTTCCCATGTGGTCCAATGTTAAACAATGTTCCCTGCTGGCAGCAATCTTGGATAAAGTGTGGACCTAAAATCAGTTTTCTTTTCAGGGTCCCACATAAAGACTATTTTGACCAAGTTTGGTTCCATTGGCTAAGTAGTTTCAGAAGAGATCTTTGAATGTGTTTTCCCTTACAGTCCAATGTAAAAACTAAGTTCCCCGCTGGTCGCCATGTTGGATATCGCGCTGACCTGAAAAAAACCTGTTTTCAAGGGACCACTCAATAACTATTACGACCAAGTTTTGTTTCAATTGGCTCATTACATTCAGAGGAGAAGATCTTTGAATGTGTTTTCCCATAGGGTCCAATGTTAAATCTATGTTCCCACTGGCGGCCATGTTGGATATAGTGCAATCCTGAAAAACACCTTTTTTGCAAGGGACCACCTA
>MJUU01024742.1:44898-88203 GCA_002080025.1 Modiolus philippinarum
GGTAAATGTCAAGGAGACAACATCCCATATCCAGGTTAAAACGACCCAAAAACAAAGCATCTAGGGGTCACCGTACGGTCTTCAACACAGTGAGGAACCTCACACCATATAGCAAGCCCTAAATGGCCCTTTGTTCTGCAATAGCAGCCATGTTTTTTTAGGAATCAGAATGAATTGAGCAATTTTATTTTGTAAAGGCCCCAGTCCCCACCAAATTTTTCAATAGTCTCAGAGCATATGATGAAAATGATGTATGCCTACAAACCATGTACACTCTATACCTACAGATATACTGGGGCAAAACAATATGTCTACCCCTCCTAAAACTGATCTGTTTGGAGACATAAAATAAACCTTTGCACCCAATAAACTCTATTCAACTAATGTTAGCGCATAATAAAATCAATTGACTTGTTAATATTCTTTCCCTCAAGTTTAAGGAAGTTTTAATTTATGAATTAATATTAAATATATACAATGGTAATCTATAATAAATAATTCTTTGAAAGGTCATCAACTTGGATTTTTCTTTTTACAATTACCGTTTTTAAAGTATTGGTCAGTTTTAAGTGATTTATAACACATGTATATTGATGACAGTGATTAACTTCATCATATAGTTAAATATTTCATTCATATCTATTGATAATTATAGTATCTGCTCCTACGTACCCTTAAGTCATAACTTTCAACCTGTCATTGGAAATGGAATCCATGTCAGAAATTAAGTAGATAGATAAAGATTCTAGAATAAAAACCAGTTAATTATGAAATTTCTAACATCCAGTTAAATAAAATTTGAAAATGTTTGAAAGCAAGGCTTACCAAGATTTTAAACATTTGAAATTTTTTTTTAACGAAACTGTTTCTCTAACGACTCAATGAAAAACACTGAAGAATGTATTCCAAATAGATATGGTAGGAAAATTTCCTGAGACTTGTTCTATCTCTAGAAAAGAGAACAATGTTTCCACAGCAACCAGGAAATGAGAAAACTGGATAAAAAATGGAGAAACCCTGTTCCACTATGCATTTGAATGTATGAAAGGATGGAGTCATCAAATGTTCTGATTTATTACAAAATATCATGAATGGAAATATTACACTATGACCATGGTCATTTTTCAATACGAATTCCTCAATCAATTTTTAAAATTCCCTCTTCCTAAGTGAAAAACTGCTGAAGTCAATTCTTCTTTTCACTCGACCATCAGCAGAACTTAGGTTGAGGATTGTTGAATCAATCTTACAGATTTACAACTCAGTTGTGACTATCAAACTGTAATTTGAAAAGTTAATATTCACCTCTGCATATCTACTACAACTTAATTGTAGATGCATTAAAGAAAACTGCCTTTTTAATGCATAAATTTTTTTCTTAGAATGGGTAAAAATTTTTATTTTAGTTTTACAAATATTTCTAAATCTTTTTTTTATTATCAATGATATGGACACAAATTTAATCTTATAATGCCATTTCCAGAACATTTTTATATTTTTGTATCTGATTTGTATTATGAAGATCATTCTTGGGAGAAAAACATGAAAGTACTAATTTATTTAGGGGAAATAATTATATCACATTTATTATCTCCCTTGGCATTGTTTTCATTTTTCCATTTTTACAGAAAAATAATGAAAATCAATAACCATTTTATTTTAAAAAATCCAAAAATTTATTGGAAATTAGAGATTATACTTTAAAACTAACAATTCATCATTTTCAAACTTTTGTTTGCAATTCTTGAAAAAAATTGCCCAATGTAATGAACTATTTTTATTACTTCAATCAACTCAAGCTGTACTTGCTCACTAAGCATAAAGACAGAAAATTTCCTAAGATAAGAATCAACTTTCCATATTGTTAAACCAACTTTATAACTTGAATTGTAAAACTGTAAGATTGGTTTAGCAATCTTTAACTTCTAATTTCCAATTGTTTAATCAATTTGGAAAGTTGACTTCATCTGCTTGGGAAACAGATGGTAGCAATTTCTAAATTGATTAAGGAATCGGAACTGAAATATGACCAAAGTAACAATATTTCGACTATAATATCTAACTTCCTTAAGTGGAAACGATTTGATCCTAAGATCACTGACCTTTGACCAAATATCTACTTACAGTGACAATGTTAAATGCCTTAGAGGATGATAATACCTTGTTATTGTGGTCAGCGATACACAGACAGGATCTGGAGGCTGTACAGAATATCATTAATGATGGAGTAGATGTTAACATTCCAGACAGGGTAATAAAACTTTAAGAACATAGATTTTTACACAGATAAAAAGATATTCAAAAACATGGCGATAAAACATTGTTGAATCCAGACAGGGCAATGCATTTTGTAAAAAAAAATAAATAAATAAAATACAGACAAATTCAGAAAGGCTAGGACAAAACAAAATGTTTAGTACATGTATCAGCAAACAGAAGAAATATTCTGATAGACAGGAAAATTGCTTGCACAGCACTAAACATCAGCTTCAAAATTTCAACTTGTTATAATAAAGCCAAGAAACCTTTGCTGCCAGAAAAATTTACCAAACAGATGAACAGAAAAAGTGAAAACAAATAGGACATCTGCATCTTCATGCACTAGCTCAAACTGCTATTTGTACAGATCTTCAAACACCACAGACTATAAGTGACCCTGGTATGTAGAGACTGGACCAAGTTATTTCTATGATACAGTATACAATGGTTTGAAACAGAAGTCCATCAGCTGTATGAAGACTGCAAAGCTACATGTGCCTCTAAGATCTTTCATGATAAGGTCTCTACATGTACCAGTAAACTGGAATTGGTTGTGTTTTCTGCCATTTTCCACTGGCATTCAAAATTCTGTATTACACAACCTAGATGCTTTCACCTCTAGAATTTTTATCAAAGTGCTCTCTTACTCAATATACATTTTTATAATACTTATTTTGTACATCGATCTCATCTTATCATTTTATAAATTTTGTACAACATATCAGGGATGTGATTTGGTTACAGTAAGTCCCACAGAAAATCGGAAATAACCAGAAATCAGAAGTTGAACATAATATACGAAAACGGATTATGAAACAACCTGATCCGCTGAAGTCCGTGATTCTGCGGAAATATCACATCCCTGACATAACCTTGCAACAAAATACATTTATATGTAAAGATATGCATATATAATACTTACGATTAAAACAGTAATAGAGCACTATTTGATACGCTGCCACATTTTTTTGCAAGAAGTCAACATTTCAAGGGCATCACCCCAAATAGATTTTGACCTCTGATCCAAAGATCAAACGGTCTGAGTTTAGAAGTCAACTTACATGCCAAGTATGAAGGCAGAATTTAATTTTGTTTATGACATAAGTTATTGGTTAGAAACCTTCAGAAGACAATTAACACACAATAGACACTTCATGTGTTGGGGAATAAAAAAAAAATATGTTTTCATCTATCCTGATTACTGTGATAAAAAATTTATAATTTTTCTTGTAGCATGGTATGACTCCATTACTAATAGCAAGCTATACTGACCAGACAGTCTTGGTACGAGAGTTACTGAATGCTGATGCTTGTGTTAATGCTGTTAATAATGTAAGACTCAACTTTACCTACCTAACAGATTAGTATACTTGGCTCATGCAAGCAATATATTACATGTTTTAAGTTACATTCCCAATCAAGAAAGGATTTTGTTAACAAATGACCTTAACTTTGTTTTTCAATGACTTTTTATATGCAGTCCTACATTGAGCACTTTTTAATGACTGTGATGTTACCAATATACAGTTGAACCTCGATAGCTTTACTGCAATAGCTCAAACATAATGGATGTCTGGAACACTTTTTGTTGTCCATTAAACCTTGATAGCTGGTACACCCCTCTATCTTGAACAGTTTTCTTCAGTCCCTTGGGTGTTAGAGTAATTGAAGTTAATCTTGATTATTCACATTATTTCAAATAGGGTCTATAAGACTTGTCCTGCAAAACCATGAGGTCACAGGATTGTGACATTTATTATACTGTGAAAGTATTATTGTGCGTAGGGTTCCAAATTTCGTGGATTTCGTGGTTCCCTAAAACCATGAAATTAAGTTCTCAATGAAATGTATTTTTTCCATAGGGTTTAAATTCATAACATTCAAAAACCACAAATTTAAGTGCCCACAAAATAGTAATTTTTATGAAAATCATGAAAATTGATGTCCATGAATAAAAGTACACCCACAGTATATAATTTTGAAAGAAAATATCTCTATCAGATTAAAAAGTTCTGGAAGGGAAAAAAATTCGGTCATACTTCCAAAATATGTTTACTTGCAACTTGCACAACATTTTTGAATCTAAATACCCAACATTCACAAAGCTAAATGTTATGTTTGCAGACAGGACAGACAGCATTACACATGGCTGCCAAGAATGGGAACACAGAAATAGTTAATATGCTACTGAAGTCAGAGTGTCGTATAAACTCTATGTCAAAGGTATATCTATTTTTCAAAATACATTGTATTTTAAATATGCTGGTATACTTTTTCGCTTCCCAGAAATTACTGATGAAACATTGTGTGATATTGTGCATTTATGGAAACTATAAATTTTTATATTAATATCTCTAAGTGTTATGAAGTACTTTTAAGCCCAGATTTCTCAATAAGCAAACATTACATAAGCAAACATTGGGTCTGGAGCTGGCATGTCAGTTAATTGCTAGTAGTCTTTTGTGATTTCATGTTTATATCTGTATATTTAGTTTTCAGTTTAATTTTTCAAAATTGACTCAGTCCTGTTGCTAACTAAATTTTATTGTTGTACTATTGTTTTTTTATTTATCACATTGGCTAGGGGGAAGGTCTGGGCCCAATAAAACTAGTTTAACCCCGCCGCAGCAGGTTTGCGCCTGTCCTAAGTCAGGAAATTTATTAAGCCTTTGTGTGTCTTGTCTTTTTTCTAGTTCGTTTACTTTATGTCTATAGGAGTCTAGGTTGATGTTTATTTCGCTGAACTTGATTACTCTTTATTCAGGGGCTGACTCCGACTTGCCATTGGGTGTGGGGTTTTCTCACCGTTCATTAAGATCTTATGGTATCTTTGAGTTGTTATTACTCCACTTTGGGTCATTGTCTCTTTGACACATTCCCTGTTTCCCTTCTTTTTTCTATGTTCATGTTGTCTGATATTGACAGGGAATTCTTGTTCTTCTTGTGTACTGTCATAAAGACCAAAAGTCTTATTAATAAATCCAGCATTTACATTTATTTCAAAAGATAGCACAAAGAACAAAAAGGTTGGAAATAAAAGTATGCCCAAGAAAGGAATTTTGAACAAGGCAGGCTGATATTTTCAGATATTTAAACAGAGACATGGCAAATATTTGGAAATGTTTAGATCATAGCAGACTAGAATTTTAAGCAAATTTCAAACCCTTGGAACAATAAGAACTCAATGTATTTATATTTTGCTTCTAGTGCCCAATTACTCAAGTTATCTCCCTTAATGGATAAAAAGAAATCAACATTAAGCAACACATTTAAAAAGTTACAAATAATTTCTTTTATTTAAGTAATCCTTTGGTATTTTAAAAATTGCCTTGCAATAAGATTTTAACATTATTCTTACAGTTGACTGTTATGTGGTAGAATTTTTTTAAGTTTCCTTAGCTTGTTAAAATTAGGAGATAACTGTATTTCAAGCTTTGCAGATATAAAATTATAGATTTTTTATGAGTTTAAGGGTATTTGCCATCATAAAACCATAATCTATGTCTGCAAAGATTAAAATATAATACTGTTATCTCAATTCTAATAAAGCCTTTTTTTTTATATTATTTTGATCTAAAAATCGAATTCAGAAAAATTATTACCAAACTTATGAATGTCTTTGCTATATAAACAACATGACGTCACATGAAGGCTTGAAATGCAAAACATCAAAGCAAGACATTTTCAGCCGGACTCAACACTTCAGTTTCTAATGAAATTCAATAAAAAATAGCTTAGAAAGTAAGCGGTATCAATATTTCCCTTGTTTCTCTTTTAAATTAATTATTGAACTACACATTTTCCAAGACTGCGGATCATCCTTAATTACAGCTTGTAGATTCCAGATTTTACAGCAGATGTTATCCAATCAGATTCACTGTTACAAAAATATTGCATTAGAATGTTTTAGTTTCATTTCATATCTCTCTTTATGACTGAGTGCTTGGTGCACTGATTACATATTTACTATATATTGGTTTAACATAGCAAAACTTCTATTTGACAGTTCAGTGGGATGACTGCTTTACATGAAGCTTCACAGAGAGGACATCATGAAATAGTACAAATTTTACTAGAACAAGGAGCTAATATCAATGCTTTAGACATGGTGAGAACTTTATTTCATACACATTTTTTACAGGCCAGATTTTCATGCATGGTACTTTAATGGTAAAATAAATTTCATATTACGTTTGAGCTTTATCACACATCAGGAAACATATTTAAATACATGTACTGTTAATTAGGAAATCAATTAATTAATTATTATATCATTATAACTGGTCAAAAGATTGCAGGATGAAAATCCCCAACAACATGCAAATCTATAAACAATTTCTGAGAAATTCTTCTGAACCATTCAAATGGATTTGCGATTACAAACACAGGGTTAAAAGACCTATTGATTTCTAAGTTCAAAGGGGCATAACTCCTGGAAAAATACAGGAATTGAAAAATCCCTGATGAAAGGACATCTAAATATCTAAATGTTGTGCTCTTGCTACATATTAAGTGTCATGAAATTCTGTCATACAATTTCAAAGGTTTTGAACTTCAAGCATATTGTCAAAAGACCTATTTATTTCTAAGTATAAAGAGGCCTAACTCCATGAAAAATTGCAGGGAGCAAAATCCCGTACAAAATATGCACATCTACATATTATGTCCTTGCTACATGCAAAGTTTCATGAAATTCTGTTGAACAGTTGGTAGATGCCAACCAGTACATCATCATGTCAAAGACTGGATTTCCTAAAGGGGAAAAACCCAGTTAAAATTGCAATTAACGGTACCTGCAGTACTTAAAGAGGCTCACTCCTGATGTTGTTTATATCAAAGACTTCTTGAAACCTATTTAAATTGATGAAGCATTGTACACTTAATGAAATAGTAAAAAGAAATTTATAGGTCCTTGTGCTTTTAACAGAGACAGAAGACATTAAAAATTTAGTGGATTTTCCCTTAACTCATCATTTAGGACTATTTTTTGTCTATAAGCTAAGATTTTATGAAAACTTGTCACATGTCTTAATTTGACCTATAGAAGACTTTCATGAAACTAGAGAATGACTTGCCCCCTTGCAAGGTTGAATCAAATTGGGATTTCTTAGCAATATTTGTGTCTATTTGTGTCTGGAAGACACATATGATGCCCCTGCCAAACACATGTTACTATAGGAGTTGCCCAGATAAACTATGTACTCACCCCAAAAAATTAATAAATCTAACAATGTATCAAAAATTAACCGAAATCAAAATACATACCACATGCACATCTTCAATAAACATACTAAGAAAATGCAAAATAAAAGCTTCCTAGCATCAAAACTGTAGGAGGAGTTGTGCAGACAATCTGTGTATCATCTATTAATAATTCACCAAAAAAAATGACTAAGTTCAACAATGTACCCTCTATTACGAAATCACCCTAAAATGACAACAATGTACATTTTTGACAAAAATGCATCAAAATCAAAATCCTTACCATATGCACATCTTCAATATAGGTACAAATGATCTGCAAAATAAAAACTTCCTACCATCAAAACTGTAGGAGGAGTTGCGCGGACAAACTATGTACCCTCTATTTCAAAATCACCCAAAGAATGACTAAGTTCAACAATGTATATTTTTTACAAAAATGAACCAAAATCAAAATCCTTACCACATGCACATCTTCAATATAGGTACAAATGATCTCCAAACTAAAAACTTCCTAGCATCAAAACTGTAGGAAGAGTTGCGTGGACAAACTATGTACCCTCTATGAAAAATCATCACAAATGACTAAGTTTAACAATGTATATTTATGACAAAAATGCACCAAAATCAAAATTCATATCACATGCACATCTTCAATATAAGTACAAATGATCTGCAAAATAAAAACTTTCTAGCATTAAAACTGTAGGAGGGGTTGCGTGGACAAACCATGTACCCCCCTCGGACGGACGGAAGACGGATGGACGGACAGACAGGGGTAAAACAATATGCCCATGACTTATCGTCACGGGGGCATAATAAAAAGTGGGGGTCCATGTGCAAAATTCTCTGAGCCATTGAACTAAAGAAAACCAGAGGAGTTCCGAAATCTGACACAAATACAAAAATGTGATGAGTGAACCACCTTAATAACATTCTAACTTTTTCATTATCTATTTATTGGTATTACATTTCCAGATAAGTAAGAAGGCAGAATATTATGCTGCATCAGAGGAAGTGAAAGACACTTTCCAGAAATATAAAGACTTAAATGTAGACATCAAATCTGATATGAATTCAAATTTACATAATAGGATTGTTTACCCTGAAGATCCTCCTGAACTGAAAGAAATTCTGGAAAAATACAAGGATGAAATGCAAAATGACGAAACAGAAAAACCAAATTTTACACAGGAAAGTGACATAGTGGTTGGAAAAAGAGACAAAAAAGAAAGTGAAAAATTAGCAAAAGGAATTAAAAGTGAGCATGAAAAACATCCAAACACAATAAATATAAAGTCAGAAAGTATAGAAATCAATAAACCAGGATACTCAGAAAAAACTAACGAAATTCTAGCAAAGAACAAGGTTACGAGTGACAAAAAAGTACTTTCAGAAAATAAGAAATATGGTGAAATTACGAGAAAGACACGAGATAACTTGGATGACGCTGGTAGAAATGAACAAAGTAAATCTCTGGAGGAGTCAGTTAAAGCCAACAATTTACTAAGACAAATACCTGTGGAAGTAAACAATTCAAATTGTGAACAAAATGGTCGCAAAGAAATTGAAAAAGAATTAATCAAAACAAACAAAATTGTACAAAAACAAAGATCATTGGGAGAAATCAATTCAAATTTAGAAGTTAAGAATCAAAAAGAAATTGTAGAAGACTCAAATAAAGTCAAAGAAATAATACCACAGAATAGAGCTACAAGCTTACCAGTACAAAAGCCTAATTTGGGAGAAAATGATAAAAGGGAGACAACAGATAGAACAGTTAAGTTAAAAGACACAGACAGAAATGCAAGACGTAAAAGTATGCAGGATTTAGATAAAACCAAAGACAGTGTGCAAAAACGTAGAGCTTCAAGTGTGCAAATATCAAAGAAAGAAAAAGAAATAAATGAAAAGATAGATAAATTAAAAGACACAGTTACAAATGTTAGACGTAAAACTCTGGAAGACTCTGTCAAAGCAAGAGAAATTCTACAAAAACATAGAGCTACCAGACAAAAATATTCTAAAGGTGAAAATAAGAAAGATGTTGAAGAAAAAGCTTTAAAACCTTTAGATCTTGGACAAAAAGACAAAGATAAATGTGACAATATGAATGTTAAAAGTGTTAGAACTGTGAAAACTGTTACAAAGTCAGAGGACTTGCATTCTTTGAGTTCTGGTTCCGAATCTGGAAGTCAAACTTCATTGTCAAAGGTAAGTCCCAGAAAACCTCAAAAAGAGAAGGTGATATTACAAGATCATACCATGGACTTTTCTGATAAACATAGGCAAAGAATGAAAGTAAATGTATTTGACAGATTGACAAAGAAGTAAATAATAAATGTATTATTACATACTAAACAAATTACTCTTTAAAAGAAATGCTAATAATATGTTACTCATGTATGTTTTAGATTCTTATTTTCAAGTCTCTATGTTGTTGTCCTTTTACTAGCTTGAAAACATTCATGTGATCAAGATTTGAAATCCAGGATATAATTGGGATATAAACGGTTCAAGGTAACTAATTATTCTAAAAATAGATCGGTGGGGCACGAAACTAGTCCTATAAAAAAAAGTACCTCAAGGTTGGGCATGCCCTAGAGATTTCCCTTAGAATATACAGAAATTCTGCTTTTTGTTTTACAATATTGATATAATTCAAAACATAAAACCAAAAAATGATACTAGTTAAAGCTAGTTTGTGGTAGAGTATTGATACAATATAGTCATTGGATATCAAAGGGAGATAATTACAGAAAATCAATGTCAAATTTGGTGATGCTCAAAAGGAGCCATTTTCTGAAAAATCTAACCTGACATAGTACCCCGAAAATTGAACCAGTAATGTATGGCAACACCCTCTACATGAAATCAGTTGTCATTAGTGGCAACGAAACATATGGAAATGGCAATATGACATCAAGTTTAGGGCATTTTGGTTGAAATTCTACATGAAAATAATTAGTTACCCGGAACCAACTATAATAAGTAATGAAGAGTAAATGCACATGAGACAAAGTCTCCCCAAATACATGGTAAAACAAAGCAATGGAACAACACTATTATTGTTGTTCTTCATCTTGAAGTCACAATGAGGCCTTCAACAATGAGCTTTGCTCATACCTCATGGTAAGTTAAAGATGGCCCCTTGTTCTGGTTTGAGTGGAATTCATCGCTAATTGTTGAGCAATGCTACATCTATGCTTATTATCATCCATAAATGTGGGGTTGACAAAGTACAATCTTATGTCTTTCTGCATTGGTACCCAGAAGTATTAGATTGTTTGCAAAGGAGGTAATTTTAAATAAATTCTAAAAGAGAAATAATCAAAGCATACACTCTAGTAACTTTATTTATACTCCTGACCTTACATTGAAATAATTTGGTGCAGTCATTTGTCAAGGGAATATGAGCTTCAGTTTTCAAAATCATTCCTTGGGTTTCATCATTTCAAACAGGGTTAAAAAAGGTCACTTTAAAATGACCATAATAGACAATGCAAAATTTTTTTTTTATATAATTTAAATTATATTTTCATACATTTTAAGGTATACAAGCAGCTAATGGCAAATGAAGGAAATCTCTTGAGAGAACCGATTCCCACAAAAATTTTGACATCTTATATTCTTAAATATTTGTACAAGGATTTTCAAAAGTTTTTGCTTATGCTGTTCCATTAGTTAAGTTTTTCAAAACAAAAGGCAAGAGTTTTCATTCTAATTACAAATTTTCTTAATCAATTTTGTAAGTGTATATTTTCCTTTTTTCTTAAATGTCTAATGGTAGGTCTCTCAGACAGAATTTTCTTTATATATTTAAGATATTTTGTAGTTCTCAACTCGTACGTTCCAAACGAAAAGAAAAAAAATGCCATGTTATGGATAATTGAATGATCCATGTCTTAGTGTTGATCTTCCTAAATTCTTCTAATGCATGGCACTAGACATATCTTTGAAAAAAAAATTAATATACATTCATACACTAAATTTTTTTTTGGTTTAATGACAGTTTGACCAATTAGTTCAAAACCCTCTAGCTTCATCTTTTTTCATTGTTCCTTTGGGGGTTCAAGCCACTGAGGTACGACTGTTTACTTTCATACATGTTTATGCTACAGAATTTACCATTTATGAAAATTTTAAAAAAAATCAAAGCCAATTGACAACAATACCACAGGAATATTACATACTACATATATTACATGATACCCAGCCACCTTCATTTTCCATAAGTATGAACAATTCAAGGTGCATAACTATCAGGAATTACTAAAACTGAAATTGTCATAAGTTTTGAATTTGACAACTTACACATCAAGCTTGAAGAGAATATGTTTTTCTAATACAAAGTTATTTATGGAAATCCTCTTAGGACAGATGAAAGGACAGTCAAAAGACTTCGTGAGGCAGTGTATAACACTAGAGGCTCAGAGACTGAGCCTGTATCGCTCACCTGGCAAAATGCTTCTACCCCATACATGACTAAAAAAGATGTTTCCTTACCAATGGGGTCAAATTTTTAGCTTTGTTCTTCATTAGCACTCATGTTTTTTGTCTGATCCTATTGAAATGAATAATTTTTGCAAAGGACCTTCTATACATTTCAGAGATGATGATTATAAGGATGGTTATCTCATTCCTGGCTCCATTGTTAAACTATGTTCTGCACTGGAGGCCATCTTTTTTGTCAGATCCAAGTACCTTCCATACATCATTCCTGTAAAGTTTGGTTCCATTTCTTTCAGTAACTTCAGAGGAGATAGCAAATATTTGCTTTTCCCATAGGGTCCAATGTTAAATCTAAGTTCAGCGCTGGCGGCCATGTTTTTTGGCGGATTGGAAAAATTTCGGCAATCTAAGTAAAGGACCTTCCATACATCATTCCTGTAAAGTTTGGTTGAAATTGGTCCAGTGGTTTCATAGGAGATAGCAAAAATATGAAAAGTTTACGGACGAAGACGGACAACGGACACCAAGTGATGGCAAAAGCTCACATGGCCTTTGGCCAGGTGAGCTAAAAGGGAGTTAATACATACCAGATTATTTATATAATGTATTATTTCTTTATTTCTTGTATAGTTTCTGCAAGTCTTTCAGGAGTAATCAACACATCTAAAGGGAGGTAATACCTATCATATTATTGAGATTAATACAATCTAACACCACTGAAAGTGCAAGATCGACATATCTCAGACACACAATGGTAAGATTTCAATATTTCTCTGACGAGGCTTGCCGAGTCAGAGAACCATTGAAATCTTACGCGCGGGTGTCTGAGATTTCTAAATCTTGCATTTTCAATGGTGTTTGATTGTTTTTCTCACAGTTATAAACAAAATACATGTTTCTGTACAACCAGACTATAGTTGACGTTCGACATGTCTAAGCAACTTACTATGACGTCGATAACGTCATAATGTATTTCCTCATGTGAAATTCTTATCTCACCCGTGGGTTTAGACAAGGATATCTCAAACAGATAAAAATAGGTAGTGGCTTGTCTCAAATGTGAGAATATGTATTTCCTTTTTCTGTAAGTCTATCATGGGTAATGCATTACACATAACAAAAGGGAAGTAATACATACCAGATTATAATACATCATGTATTACTTAATTCCTGTACATACCAGATTATTTAGATCATGTATTTCTTTGTTCCTCTGTATAGTTTCTGTAATCTTTTTCTGTAAGTCTATCAGCTGATTACATTCTTTATTTGAGGTAAACTGAAAAATTATCAAATAATTTCATCAGTTTATTGGATAATAAAAGACAATAAGACCTACTTAGCAAAGAATATTTCTGAATTATAAAGTAAAAAATTAAAAGCAAGTTTATAAAATACTAGATTTGTATAAACTGGAGTTGTTGCCAAATTGCAGACATTTACCTACTACACATTTAACCCATTAATCAATATGACAAGTGAACATTTAAAAGTGTGAGGACACAATACAAGTGTGGCAAGTGTTACAAGGTTCCTCCCCCCTTTTTCCAGAAAATAGTCAAAGACAAATAATTTCCAAGTCAAAATTTGGGCATCAACCATATTAATTCATGCACATTTTCAGGTAGAATACTACAACTGTATTGACATTTATCAAAATCCAAGCATCTATTCAACAGGACATGTGATGACAAGGTTCCTCCCCTTTTTCAATAACATATCCAAACAAGAATTATTTCCCCTTCAAAATTTTGGGCAGCAACGATATCATTTCATGCACATCTTCAGGTGAAGTAGTATAACTGTGTAACATTTCATCAAAATCCAAGCACGATTTTAAGAGGACATGCGCTGACAAGGCTAATCCCCATTTTTTTCATAATAAATTTCTATGAAAAATTATCTCCCCTTCAAAATTTCAGGCAGCAACCACATTACTTCATGCACATCTTCAGGTGGTATAGTACAACTGTTATATTTCTAGGCATCTGTTTAAGAGGACATGTGCTGCCAAGGTTCCTTCCTCCTTTTTCAGAGAATATTCAATTATCTCCCCTTCAAAATTTCGGGCAGCAGCCATATTACTTTATGCACATCTTTTTGTGGTATACTACAACTAAGTAACATTTCCTCAAAATCCAAGCTGTTGTTTAAGAGGACATGTGAAGATGGACAGATGGACGGACAGAGGGAAGGATGGAGGGATGGAAGTTGTAATGAAAATTCGTAGATCTCTGAAACACATTATTGCTTGATAACATTAAATGTCTTATTGTGCTTATTTAATATCACATGGGATTTTCATTGCAATTCCATAGAAGCAAAGGAAATAAATATAAGATTAAGAATCAGCCTGTAAATCAAACAGAATTTGAACAATTTAAAACTCAAAAAATATTTTTATGAGTATATATTTTATACCGACCTGTTATGTACAAAGGAAAAGTAAATTATAAATAAATGTGCAGTTTTGTTCTTACCTGTCCAGAAACTTTCGGTACCAGTGGTATAGGAAGTGCAGCTAGGAACACAGCTGTGGCAGTCTGAAAATATAAAATATTACTTGTATTATCTGTTTATTGTAAGGAAAATAGATAGAAAATTGGCTGGAAATACAAAAGTATAGATCATGCATTTCTAAAACACCTACACCAAACATTAAATCAATTTTCAGCTTTCTGACACTCCTGAAAATGACTCTACAATAACTGTTGAATTTCTGATTAAAGACATCACTATCATTTTGACTATTTGACAATGACATCATAATATTTGTATGATTGTTTGCAAGGCTTTAATGCAACTTTCAGCAGTATTTCAGAAATATCAGGCGGCAAGTTTTAGTGTTGGCGAAGCCATAGTACCCAGAAAGAACCACTGACTTTTGCCAGGTTACCGAGATACTTCATCATGCAGAGTTGCAAGCAGCACACTTTCTAGTGGTTTACAAAACAGAGGATGACTGAGACATTCCTGATAAAATGACACCACAATGACTGTGACATTCCTGACAAATAACACCACAATGAATGACATTCCTTACGAATTACATCACAATGACTGTGACATTCCTGACAAATAACATCACCAAAACTGTAACATTCCTGACAAATAAAATCACAATAATTCATCAAAATGCATGTGACATTCCTGACAAATAAAATCACAATGACTGTGACATTCCTGACAAATGACACTACAATGACTGTGACATTCCTGACAATAACACTGATTGTGACATTCCTGACAATAACACCATAAGGATGTGACATTCCTTACAAATGAAATCACACTGACTTAGACATTCCTGACAAATAAAATCACAATGACTGTGACATTCCTGACAAATAACATCACAATGACTGTGACATTCCTGACAATAACACCATAAGGATGTGACCGTCCTTACAAATGACATCACACTGACTGTGACATTCCTGACAAATAACACTACAATGACTGACATTCCTGACAAATGACAATCATTACAAATAACATCACAGTGACTGTGACATTCCTTACTAATAACACCACAATGACTGACATTCCTGACAAATAACATCACAATGATGTGACATTCCTGACAAATGACATCACAATGACTGTGACATTCCTGACAAATGACATCACAATGACTGTGACATTCCTGACAAATAACATCACAATGATGTGACATTCCTGACAAATAACATCACAATGACTGTGACATTCCTGACAAATAGCATCACAATGACAGTGACATTCCTGACATATGACATCACAATGACTGACATTCCTGACAAATAGCATCACAATGACTGTGACATTCCTGACAAATAGCATCACATTGACTGTGACATTCATGACAAATGACATCACAATGACTGTGACATTCCTGACAAATAGCATCACAATGACTGTGACATTCCTGACAAATAACATCACAATGATGTGACATTCCTGACAAATAGCATCACAATGACTGTGACATTCCTAACAAATAGCACCACAATGACTGTGACATTCCTGACAAATGACATCACAATGACTATGACATTCCTGACAAATAGCATCACAATGACTGTGACATTCCTGACAAATAAAATCAAAATGACTATGACATTCCTGGCAATAACCTTTTCAAAATTGTAGGAATGGTGTACAGGTTGTGTGAATGGGTAAATGACTGGGTCTTAAACCATTCACACAATGTTTCTGCCATATCATGACAAGAACAAGTTCTGATATCACAAAATTAACCAACTTGCACATTTTAAGCTGCCCTTTTTTATGATAGAAAACAATGAAACAGTCACCAAGAGACCTCATATCCTTCCAACAAATTATTCAAAATCAGCCACCTCATCTTTGTTCTTAATCAAAAAACTACATGCTTAGCAGAGACAAACCAAATGCACACTAAAAATTTGATTTGACAGATGAGATGGTCTCAAAAGCATGAATTGAACACAACAACCATTTGGGGTTCAATTTTCAACCATTTTAATTGCTGGCAGCAACCTTAGAAAAGGAAAGACCTACTGGATACCTTTTTGGAAGGGACCATATAATGTCATTGTGACTAAGTATGGTGCTAATTTGATTCGTAGTTTATGAGAAGATCTCTGAATGTGTTTTTCAGAGGGTAAAATGTTGAACATGCTCACAATTGGTGGCCATCTTGGATAAGGCATAGATCTATCAGATATCTTTTTTGGAAGGGACCATATAAGGACAATTTCCACAAAGTTTGGTTGTAAATGGACTAAAAATATCTGAGAAGAAAATCTGTGAATGTGTATTCCAAATGATCACATGTTTTCTGGAAGAGACCTTCTGAGGACAACTGTGACTAATCCTGGCTGTTATTGTATGATTAATTTCTCAGAGAAGATCTTTGAATGTGTTTTCCATAGGGTCAAATGTTAAACTATGTTCCCCACCACCTGTCATCAGTGATGAGGTACAGACCTGCCAATATTTATTTGGAAGGTACAATCTAAGGACCATTGTAACTGAGTTTGGTTCTTATTTGGTATTCTTAGAAGAAGATCTGTTAATGTGTTTTCAATAAGGTCCAGTGTTAAACTATATTTCTAACTGGTGGCCATCTTGGATGAGGTACAGACCTGCTGGATACCTTTTTTGGAAGTGACCATCTAAGGACCATTGGTTGTAACTTGACAAGTAATTTTTTAGAAGATCTTTGAATGTGTTTTCAATAGGGTCCAATGTAAAACTATGTTTCTAGATGGAGCCATCTTGGATGGAGTTTGGACCTCCCACATACAATTTTAAAGGGACCACTTTGCAAATACAGTGACAAGGTTGGCTAAAATTGGACCTGTGGTTTGAGAGGAGAAGATCTTTGAAAAGTTTATGAAAGACAATGGACAAAGAATGTGAAGTGATGACAAAAGCATACTCTGGCTTAACATTTGTGACAACAGTGACATGTGATGCCCATATGCTAATCCTGGGAATGTTGTTTCACTGTATATAAAGTGACAATAATGATGAGGTGTCCATGATCCATGTGACATTGATGATGCATGATAAATTGTGATCATTTGACAAGGGTGATGTGTTGTGGCGACAATGGTGATGTATTATGACTATGATCATTGTGATAAGACATGAAACGACATATTCTTCATATTAACACCACAAAATTTTTAAAAATAGAAGAATAAATGACAAAGATATAGACAAATAAGAGGATTCATCAGCCACAGAAGACAAGTATATAAAATCAGCCAAAGACAAGTATATAGACTGTCAACAAACAATACCAAACAGCATCTGTCATGGACAAATGTTTTAAATTGTTTATACAAGTATGGCATAAGTGGTTATTTTCATGGATACCTTATTTTCACTGTATTTGCAATTATTCTGGTGACACGAAAATTTTGTACCATAAAATTATTATCTATAGTTTCCACAGTAAATAAACAAAAATTCATGAAAATTTCATTGCGTAAAAATAAAATCCTCCATTTATTAAAGAAACTGCAAAATTTACAACTTTTGAAAAAAAAATTTATAGAGTACTTGTAGAAAGCAATCTGAAACATTTGACAATAAGACACAGAGATATAAGGGTCAGTAGGTCAATATGCTACTTCAAAATTGGTAATCTTTTCTACAATATAGCTGAAAAAAAACAATAAGTCTCCACAAACTTCATGTGGGAGACTTAATAATGCTAACTTAAATTTCAGTAGCAATCAATAGAAGTCAAAGAGGGGGGACCAAACTTTTTAAAGATAACTGATTCAAGTTCATGTTCAAAGGTCAAAATACTGGAATTTCTACAGCAACATATCCTGAAAATTACTGACATATTGTTCACCAAAGAAGTGCAACAAAATCAACAATCAATGAACTGGGAACCAACTAAAAATGGTACAAAACTTGTCTAGTTTTGTGTATTTATTTGTTAGAGTCAAGCCAGACTTGTACGCATAGAAAAAAATCAAACAATGAAAATTTCTAAATATACATTTTATTACAATAAGCCTCATGAAAATATCAAAGAATAAGGTCATGTTTGAATAAATAACAATGTTTGTAGTTACTTTTGATAATTGCAATAAATATAACATCTATATACATAACAGTAAAATAAATAATGAAATAACAAAAGTATTTACAAATATTTACAAAACAACGCCCTATTTCAAATTTATATTTTCGAATACCAAGTGTATAATTAATTCAAAATTCAAAAAAGTTTTTCATCAAGTAATAGTTTCTTTAAATATTATTTTCATAAAATTTGAACTTATTTTTTTACTTTTGAAAGGCAAAAAAAAAAAAAGAAATAAACAACAAAACGTAATTGATGTACTATCTGATTAAAAAAACACCTAAATTAAAATACTGATGAAAAAAAATATTGTTAACAATCCCAAAATCTATGCATAGCAATTGCAATTTTCCTAAAGTATATTTCAAAATTTGTTAAAAGAAATCAACTAAAATTGGTATAGTTTGAAGTATTTCACACAAAAATCAATTATAGTTTGTCCATAACATTCTGCAAAAACACAATAACTATACAATGTAAAAAAAAAAAATATGTACATTTTATTACAATCAGCATCAGAGAAATATCAAGGTTACATTTGAATAAATAAAATAAATTATGATCAGTTACTATTATTATTGCTATAAATACAGGATCTATATACAAAACAGTAAATAAATAATTGAATTACCAAAGTATTTACATATATTTACAAAACAACACCATACTTCAAATTTGTGCCTAATATGAAGTGTAACTGAAATATCCTTTCATATTTTCATATCAAATAAAATATACAAAACATATTATTTTTTATTTATTTTCATGTAATAGTTTCGTTAAATACTAAAAAATTCTTCACTGAATTTTTTGGAATGCAAAAATGGGAATCAAATTGATTAACTAAAACTTATTTCAAATATTGATGCAAAAAGATGTTGTTTACATATAAAAAAGTATTACCCTTCATTACATATAAAAAAGTATTACCCTTCATTTTAAATCTTTAAATCTAAATCAATAATTTGGACCATTTTATAACAAAATAATACACATTTTGTTTTTATTACATTTTGTTTACACAATAAATTTCACATATTTTCTTATAAATCAATAGTGTCTTGTATTCAATAGGACACATCAATGTTCAGAATGCGGCAGTCTTCTTTTCTACAATAGCAGTTGAAGCACATGTTGATTATCTATAGGAGGCACTTTAAAATCTGTAATCTGGTAGTCTGATCTTCAATAGCATTCAAAACAAAGGATGAGTAGTGGGTTTAGAATGTGTAACCTGGTAGTTTGTTCTCTAGTAGCATACTGAAGTAAGGATTAAGGAGCTTTGTACGGAAGAGGTGTTTGATGTCCTGGTTTATCTTCTTCACACATTCTTTTTTCCATATCTCTTCGCTGACGTCAAACTTTCTGAAGGTGGCTGACTTAATGGCTCCAATGATGTCTTGGTTTAATGCTATATCACATGGTTTCTGGCTCTGCAGACACTGGTATAGATCAGCTATGGTAAATGCATTCCATACTAAATCACGTGCAAATAAATGTGGGTGTTTCTGGTTCAGGTATTCTTCGCCATCTTTGATGATCTGCTTTGTGTTCTGGTCATAATAATACTTCGTCATGTCAATATGGATCCGGTCTGTCCTCAGAATTGCAACCAACCTTTCGCTGGTGACGTTACCGAATACACAAACAGGACATAATTTTATCAATTTCTCCATGATGAAAAGACTGTTCTTGGCTGGGAAGGAGTTGGTAATCTGGTGCCCTTTGTACTTCTCAGAGATAAATCCTGCTACTACTGATGGGATACACAGTCCTGCTGGTTGAACGGATGCTGATGTTGTCGATGAAACCATGTTATCTGCAACAAGTCTGTCATGTTTTGAAGAATTCTTCTTGCATTTTTTGGCTGATGGCTGGTCTTCTAAGGGTACTATATCGTCAAGGTTGTCGTCGTCTCTTGTTGAGGATGTCACTGCATCAAACAGGCGCTTGCGAGTAGACTGTCTGGTAATGATAGGAGAAAACTGTACAGTTGGTGTTTTGGTGATGTGACAATTCTGTTGATAGTTGATGGCTTCTGATTCAATCTGAATGTTGATGGTTGGAATAGAGTTTGTGATCATTGGTTTAATCTGAGTGCTGACACATGGAATGGACTTGGTAGTTGCTGGTTCAATCTGAGTGTTGACACTTAGAATGGACTTGGTAGTTGCTGGTTCAATCTGAGGGTTGATACTTAGAATGGGCTTAGTTGTTGCTGGTTCAGTCTGAGTATTTACACTTGGAATGGACTTGATGACTGTTGTTTCAATCTGAGTGGTGATACTTGGAACAGACTTCATGACAACTGATTCAATCTGAGTGGTGGTACTTGGAACAGACTTTGTACCTTCCTCTGGCTCAGAAATGGATGGCTCATACGGAACAGGAGAAAGGCTGCAGATACCCGGTGAAAAAGCTGGTAGTAGTGAGGTGCAGTCTTGGAGATCTTTGGTGATAGATGTAGTAACAGCTGATATCCCTCCTCCAAATATCTGGTTCAGGGTTGCGAAATGACTGTCTAACTTCTCACTGGTCTTGCTGTTAGTCAGTGACATAGAATAAGTGTCTGCATTCTTTTTGAAGTTAGGTTCATCTGCTGCTGCATGCCTTGGTTGGTCTTGCAAAAGGCTGGCAATCTCCGAAGAATCCAGGTCTGGTAGAATGAGGAAAGCTGATTCCAGTACAGAAGGTGAGTGCAATGCTGACATACTGAGTAAGACATCACAGGATACGGAGTCGAAGTCACTGGATACGTAGTTACTACCATCTGTGGGTTTGGCATCATCTGTTACTTGGCTTTGATGAGAACTGGAGTCTGGTAATGGACTGGTAGATGCTTTATCACTGATGTTAGATGTTACATGGTTTGATGGCTCTTTGGAATCACTGTCTTGGTATAGCTGAGGTTGTGGTGACATGACTAACTGAGTAGCTGTGTTGGTAACTACAGGTGATGTTGTACATGTTGTTGCTGCTGTAGTAAAATCACTGAGTAGACGATGGCTTACAGCTGTTGTTGTTGTTTGCTGAGTGGCTGAAGACTTGGATTGTCTGGTTTCTGTACTAATCAATGGCTTATTTGATTTGCTGCTGGTAGCTGAGGCTGATGTTACATTACTGGCTGTTGAAGACTGCAGAAATTTGGTCTCTATCTCGTTGATCAAGGCCCTTACTGACTTGATTGCTGGTCTTGGACTATCTGACTTGTTGAAGCTTGGTGTGTTTACAATAGGCTGTGTAGATGCAACATGCTGGAAACTTGAGCTATTACTCTGGCTGAATGGTTGAACGACTGATGTACTATTTATGGTAGATGAGAGAGCCGGGTTTGTAGTTGGTAATACTGGCCGAACTGCTGATTGAATGCTGGGAAACTCTACCATAGAAACTTGTGGATTTACTGGAGTTGATGTTGCTCTCACTGGACTACTCATCTCTTCTGTTGCATAAGGCTTGCATGTTGAAACAAAACTGGTATCAACTTCTTGATTGTTGATGATGGACAAGGCATTGACTAGACAATTGGACGTAGCCTGAAGTGATGATGATGCATGGCTGGTTTGCTGTACAATAGGTGAAACTGAGTTGACTTTCTTTGGTGGAAGGATCTTCTTTAAGAAAGCACTGGCTGACTTCTTCAGTTTGCTTGCTGGCTTTTGGTGAACTTTCTGATGACCTTTGGAATCTATAGAAGTCTGTTGATGAGAGTCTGGTTTCTTGTTGATGTTGTCTGCTTGAGTGGTATCAGAATGATGTGTATTGAAATCAAGTCGACTCTGAACTGCAGGAAACAATGGAGATGACTGGTGGACATCTGGTGCATTACTTTTGATGTTGGTGCTGCTGGTATTGGATTCTGGTCTATGCTGACTTGATGCTTTATCACATGGTGCCTTGATGAGTTGGATGTTGGAACAAATATCCATTCCCCGCTTTCCTAGGTTGGAGATGGTGTTTAACTTGGAATTGATGACTGACTTGAACTGCTGCATGGCCGAAAGCTGTTGTAAAATATTGATTTCAGCATTGGTGAAGGTTCTGGATAGAGTCTGGTATATATTCTGACATTGGTTTTGGATATGCTGCAGATGATTACAAACTGTGTTACAAAACCAATACATCTGTCTGAATATGTCTGCTGTACAGGAACAGGAGCTGACAGTTATGATTGCTGGTGCACTCTGGGTAATATTCTGTTGGAAATTATGACTGTTGTGTGGATGCTGATACTGGCCATTTTCCATTGGTGTTGGAGGAAACTTGTTGCTTAGTAACTGGGTCTGCTGAAACTGGTTCCTTGTAATTGATGCCTGTGGAAACTGGAGATTTGACACTGGTGTTGGAGGAATATGGCTGCTTATCACTGGTGCCTTAGTAAACTGACGTGGAAACTGGTTATTGAATACTGGTGTTGGAAAGACCTGATGGTGCATCATGTTATTTGGTAGATTGACATGAGCTGGTTTGTGTATTGAGGTCTGGTTTCCCACTTCTGGTGCCTGGTGGAAGTTGTTTCCAGTGATTATACTAATATTGGTAGTTGGAGTAGGCGTTGACTTGGTTGGCTCAATGTTGGTTGACATCACTTTATTACTGATGATGTTCTGTAGCTGCTGAAGATGATCAATCTTGGTCAACATAAGCTCCATACGGTCTTTTAAGTGAACTGGAAGAGCTTGGTCTGTTCTGCTGGCATTGTAGATCATCCCTGGCGTGGGTTGGAAGTGCCCATGTATTCCTTGTGGTGGTTGCACTACTGGCAGGCAGTCACTGATGTGGTTGTCAATGGCAACAAGGTCATGGTGGACACTGTGTATAACAGTCTGTAGACAATTTAACATGTCATCATGGTACTGGCACTTGGTAGTTGTCATATGCATTTTGGTCTTTCACTGGAACAGAAAAATAAAAATATAATTAATATACTTTATTTACCATACCAATTTAAGTTTCATAGTCCATTCTAAAGTAACAGTACAAATATCATTTACTCATTCAACTAATAGTATAATAGGTGTGATAAGGCTACTTTTTTGGCCCTTCATATTCCAAAATCACGAAGTGTTGTAATCTTGTTTTTCTTGTCCCTAAGTTGTCAATATAGTGGAAGTCCCTCAGATATTAATGGCATATATATACTGTACAGCTCACATGGTTACGCAAAGTCCTTGTTTTTGGGTGGATTTTCGTGGATGTCCACCTTAAATTACGTGACTAAACATGGACATTCAGTAAGCACTCAAACTTAATGCTTTAAAAGTAAAACAGTTACATTTAGCAAAATCTTCCTCGTTTTGACATCTTTTAGATTTTTTAAAGATTTTTTTAGATATTAGCAAAAAGCCCTTCCCAAAAGATCTTAGGATACAAGAGTTTATACTTGTAAACAAGAACTGAAAGTACAGTTTATGTCATGGTATACAATTTAATAAAACAGAAATCATTAACTTACTGGATTCAGTATAAATATGGCTTTAATATCACCTTATATATACCATAGTTACTAATTCATGTTTCCATTGGATATTAAGTAATTTTTAGTTCAAAAATGCTGGTTTTATTAAACACTCCCTTTCAAAAATGCAATAATACCGAAGGGCATTTTATTAGTGTATAATACAGAAACTGTCTAGTGTAAGTCTGTCTCTCATTTGACCATATAATCCATCATTGCAGCAATATCTGCACCCTCTTCTATACTTCCCTGGACTTTTCATGCAAAATTAATAGCTAGAGCTGTCACCAAGTTATATCATCTGCTCATTGAACCCTGAATCAATATGGCAAGTGCAAACTAGAGATGTTGCCAAATGACAGCCAGTTATACCCCCCCGTAATTGAAACCTGAATCAATATAGCAAGTGTAAATTTAAATGTGTGCGGACATGCACAATACAGTTGAGGACATAGTGCAAATGTGGACAGAATAAAGTATCGACACATTGACATACCTCACCCTTTTTTTCCAGAAAATATTCAAATAAAACTATCTCCCCTTCAAAATTTGGGACAGCAATCTTATTACTTCATGCACATCTTCAGGTGATATAATACAACCGTGTAACATTTCATCAAAATCAAAGTACCCATTGAAGAGGACATGCACCGACAAGGTTTGTCCCCCTTTTTTCCAGAAAATATTATAGATGAAATATTTCCACTTCGAAATTTCAGGCAGCAACCATATAACTTCATGCACATCTTCAGGTGTTGTAATACAACTGTGTAACATTTCATCAAAATCCAAGCAGCCGTTTAGAAGAACATGCCCTGATAAGGTTCATTCAGCCCCAACTCTAATAACAGAAAATATTCAAATACAAATTATCTCCCCTTCAAAACTTCAGGCAGCAACCGTACAACTTCATGCACATCTTCAGATGGTGTACTACTACTTTGTAACGATTCATCACAATCCAATCAGCTGTTTAGGAGAACATGCTCTGACAAGGTACATGGACAGACAGACGGACCGACGGATGAACAGGGTGATATCTATTTACCCCCCCCCCCCCCCAAAAAAAATTGGGGTTGGTGGAGTCAATACAGGTGTGGACACAGTACATGTGGGGACAAAATACTGGTTTGGACACATAGATACACTTCCCCATTTTTTCAAGATAATATACATTGTTGAATTATCTCATTATCTCTCCTTCAAACTTTTGTGCAGCAACCATATTACTTCACACACTTCTACTTCAAGCACATATTCAAGGCAGTATACTACAACTGTGCAATATTTCATCAAAATCCATGCTGCTGTTTAAGAGGACATGGGCTGACAGGTTCCTTCACCCTTTTTCCAAAAAATATTAAAAGACCAATTTTCTCCCCGTCAAAATTTTGGACTTCATACACATTTTCAAGTGGTGCACTACAACTTTGTAACATTTCATCAATATCCAAGTAGCCGTTTAAGAAGACCTTCTCCCTTTTTTCCAGATCAATTTAATATCTTTCCTTCAAAATTTTGGGCAGCAACCATATCACTTCATACACATCTTCAGATGAAGTACTACATGTACAACTGTTTCACATTTCATCAAAATCCAAGCAGCACTTTTGGAGATCATAGTCTGACAAAGTACATGTTGGAAAGACAGACAGATGGATGGACAGTGTGATTCCTATATACACCATCCCGAACTTTGCTGGTGGGGGCTATAATAAAATTGCATTTATTGCAAACTTTTATATGTACCTTGTAAAATATGTATTCCTCTTTAATTTTGACGTTGATTTGATTTCAGCTCACCATTTTCTGCATCAAAAGTGAAAGATTTATTAGGTACTAGTATTTCAGATGTGTATCATGAGTTTAACCTTCTTATATCTACTGTTTTCAGGCTTGTCCCTTTTTGGGTATATGGACTTTTGATAAATGTGGACTATGAGAGTTATTGCCCAGTATCCAAATAACAAAAATTCACATAAAGTTTCAATAAGATTTCATACTGGTCAAATTTCATGGTTTTAGTGACTGTCAAGTATCTTAGATCACGGTGAGTTGTACTTTGGAATGATTTCACTTTTATTCTATAAAACGTTTCCCTATCTGATAGCCAAGAAAATACAGTGCTCCCTCGTTATACTGCCCTCTTTAATGGCAGTCCCTCACTTATTGCCAACTTTAATCAAAGTCCACCTTTCTGAAATTCATAAAGTTTCTATGTAATTTGTTCCCTCTCCAGGTATCCAAAATTATATCCAAGTCAAGGATGGAGTAATTATAATCAGTAATTGCAATGGATTCCAAGTTTCATTTGGAAAGGATGTAAGTTATCATCTGGACATTAATATTTGTTGTCTGCCTACAAGCCCTTCACTTCAACAGTATTGGTTATAAACTTCTGGTATTTCTTTTTAATAATCTGGACAAATGTTTCAACTAAATTGATGACACACAAGAAAGTTTGAGTAAAGGCTAAGCATATATTAATTATTTGACACATAAGCATCTTCACATAAACAAGAGGCTCTCAAGAGCCTGTATTGCTCATCTGGACCATGGCTGACATAGATAAAAAGCATTTCCAATAGGAAAAACAAAACATAAAATTTTGCAGAATACTTTTTTTCCCTAAAATTACAGTATTCTTGTTTAGTTTCCATGGCAACCGAAAGCTCCACCATCCATTACAACTCATAACAGAACACCATTCAAAAAAAAATTGGGCAGGGGTTCCCCTTATAATCAAGGTATTACATATTGCTGAAATTAAAACATTCAGACCACAATTCAAATAAAAATTCAAAAATTTGGGCAGAGGTTCCCCTTAAAATCAATAGGGTCCCATGTAAAAACTATGTTCCAGATGGTGGCCATTTTGGATAAGGTACGGACCTGCCGATACATTTTTTGGATGGGACCACCTAAGGACACTTGCGGTTTAGTATGGTTCTAATTGGACTAGTATTTTCTGAGAAGAGGATCTTTGAATGTATGTTCCATAGGGTCCAATGTTAAAACTATATTCCCGCTGGCGGCCATCTTGGATGAGGTACGGACCTGCCAGATACCTTTCTTGAAAGGGACTATCTAAGGGCCATTGGGACTAAGTTTGGTATAGTTGGACTGGTAGTTTCTGAGAAGAAGATCTTTGAATGTCTTTTCCATAGGGTCCAATGTTAAAACTATGTTCCCAGCTGGTGGCCATATTTTTAAAGAGAACCACCCAATGACTATTGTGACCAAGTTTGGCTCCAACTGGCCCAGTGGTTTCAGAGGAGAAGATCTTTGAATGAAAAGTTCATGACAGACGGACGCTTGACGCCAGATGCCAAGTGATGGCAAAAGCTCACCCTGGCATAGCCAGGTGAGCTAAAAATGGGTTCACATGCTGCTAAAAAATAATATCTAGCTTATTTATTTTATTTCTTCATATTTAATTTTTGACATTTTGATTAGTTTCAATGGTATGCAAATCCAGTCTAATCAATAACTGATTTAATCTTTATCTCCTTCTTGTCTTCAAGACATTGAGGGGTATATAAGAATCACTGTGTCTGTCCATCTATCTGTCTGTCTGCCCAACCATTTACATTGTCAGCACATGTCCTCCTTAACTGCTGCATGGATTTTGATAAAATATTACACAGATGTTCATAAATTAATTTGGTTGCTGCCAAAAATTGGAGGGGGAGATAATTCATCATTGAATATTTTGTGGAAAAAGGGGGAGAGGAGCCTTGTCAGTGTATGTCCTCTTAAATGACCGCTTGGATTTTAAAAACATTGCACAGGTGAGTTACAGTATATACATGTACCACTGAAGATGTGCATGAAGTAATATGCTTGCTACATGAAATTTTGAAGGGGAGATAATTCATCTTTGACTGTTTTCTGGAAAAAATGGGGGAGAAACCTTGTCAATGTATGTCTTATTAAACAGCTGCTTGGATTTTGATGAAATGTTAAGGGGTTGTAGTATACCATCTCAAGAGATGCTTAGAGTTATATTTTGCCCCTTTAAATTTTGAAGGGGAGATAATTCAACTTTGAATATTCTTGGCTGTTTGGATTGTTACACAGTTAAAGTATACCACCTGAAGATAAGCATGAAGTAATATGGTTACTGTTCAAAATTTTGAAGGGGAGATAATTCAACTTTGTATTTTTCTGGAAAAGGGGAGAGATACATCATTACAAATTAATTTCTTCAAATGCAATTTATAATTGAGATACTATTAAGTTCCACCCTACAAAGCTGAGCAAAGAATAAAATGAAAATTGTACATTAAAATTTAACAAAGGCAAAAACTATATCAGAGTTTCAAATAAACACATACTTTGTATCTATATGTGAAATTATGTCTAAGCCATGTAAAAATTCAAGAATAATGTCCCAAGATCAATGCGTTTAGAACTGTGTTTTTTCTCCGAAGTATTAGTCACAAACTGAGTACCATGATGATATATTATGATGAAATAAAGAACCAAGTTCAATAATGGATAAATTTGACATTTTTTTTAATCAAAAATGGCCTAAAGGGGACATCTTCAATGTGCCCAGAACAACTGTGTAAAGTTTCATAAGCATCAGGCTTTAGGGGTTAGAGTTTCAGATTACACAAACTTGGTTCCATAATATTAACTTGGTACCTGAATGTAAAAGTATAATGAAAAATTACCAAGTTCAACAATGGAAAAATTCAACATTACCTGAATGTAAAAGTATAATGAAAAATTACCAAGTTCAACAATGGAAAAATTCAACATTTTTTTTTCATTCAAAACTACCCAAAAAGTGGGTACACATCTTCAATGTGTCCAGAACAACTGTGCAAAGTTGCATAAGCATCAGCTATATGGTGTAAGAGTTTCAGATTACACAAACTCAGTAATGTAATGTTATAATTTTTATGAAAAATGACTAAGTTCAACAATTGATATATCCAACAATTTTTTATTCAAACCTACCCAAAAAGGGAGATGCACATCTTCAATATGTCTAGAACATCTGTGCAAAGTTTTATAAGCATCAGCTATAAGCTGTCAGAGTTTTCAGATCACACAAACTCGGTATTATATATTAAAATGTGATGAAAAAATGACCAAGTTCAATAATGGATTAATTAGACCTTTTTCATTCAAAACTGCCCAAAAAGGGAAGTGCACATCTTCAATGTGTCCAGAACAACTGTGCAAAGTTTCAGAAGAATTGAGTAAAAGGTGTATAAGTTCCAGATAACACAAACTAGCTACCCCCAAAGCGTGACAGACTGACGGACTGATGGACGGAGTCAAGTGACTCCTAGACCTGTGGTCACCATTTTTGATACAAGTAATAAAGTCAAAATTTTCTGATTGGCCTAATACAAGGTAGTATCAGAGAAAATACATTTTCAAAGTGGGTCCCATGTAAAACTATACTTAACATCAAAAGAAAGGCACCACTTGTTCCATGTCACCAAGCTTCTGAAATATTTTATCTTTAATAATTCCTCATGCATTTGTTTTAAATTCAAAGGTCAACATCAAACAAACACATTTTTGTCAAAACAAATTAAACCATAAAGCAACAGCAACAATTCAAAGGTCAACATCAAACAAACACATTTTTGTCAAAACAAATTAAACCATAAAGCAACAGCAACAATTTGTTTTGAATTTGTATGAAAATAGAAGTCAAACAATTTCCATAATATGGCCTTGTTTCAGATTAACCAAAATAGTTATTCCTGTCCATGAATACAGTTCGGAGCACCAAGGGTTAAATTGCATTGATTCACATCAAGGGTTGAATTTTCATTGTTGTACATCATTTTTTTGCATTTTTGATGAAAAAAGATTTTTTGAGAAATTGAAATCAAAAATTCAAAAATCTTTTATTTTTGTTACATTTGCTCACATGATTACAGAAACAAGGTGAAAGAAAAAATTCACTATGATCCAACAAGTATTTGAAGAGTTATTTGCTTTTGAATTTTTACCCTTTTCGTGCTATTTTGTTTTAGGGAAAATCAGCGGTTTGCATTTATTTGTAAACTTATGCAAATTATATGCAAATGTAGCAACTGATTCTGAAGATGTTTATTGTTTACTATAGAGCTAGTATAGGTGATCATGGGGTGGGTGGATGGGCGGGGGTTTAGCCCAAGATATTGGTAGCCACAGAGAAGAGTGCCATTTTTGGCCTTTTTGGCGGATTTTTCATCCCGTAAAATGGCCGATGATGACATATCACAAATTTAAAGTATTTTCTGAAGATTTCGCACCTCGTGAGTCATTCCTACTTACATAGGATGAATAGCTGGATATATATCATGGTCTGTGTGTAGGGTTATATTACTCATGGGCCTCAAAATTGACACTTTTTCATGATTTTGCACTTTTAGACCAGAAGTGGTGATGATGCATGGGCTCGATGCTGACACTTTTATCCTGTGATAGATATGACAATGTATTATAAACCAATCCGAAGCGTTGGATTCTGGTTGGCCAAAAATGGAGCCCACGCCTTCCAAAATGTGAGAAAAATTATGTTTCCATGCAGAAGTTACTTATGACTGGCAAAATTGTCCTTTCCTGATATGTGATATTGAAGGAAAGTTATTTCTATGTTACAAGTGCAAAAAACCGTATGTGCATAGGTTATCAACTGAAGTATGGCTGCAACCTGTCAAAAGACGGGACCCGCATGGTAAGTGTTAAGGTAAATATATGTATACAGACATGGATCTACACCTGGTGAACAACATACTCTGAAAGTTTGTTTGGAATTGGACTAGCAGTTTTGAAGGAGTTGCGGATTCAAAAACCGACAAACTCACAAATGAGCAATTTTGGCTCTGTGAACCCCTCAAAATCTGTAAAATCAAAATTCCAAGTATCAGGTGCACAACTACACCAAGTGAACAACATATCCTGAAAATTTGGATGGAATCAGACTAGTAGTTTTGAAGGAGTTTAGGATTCAAAAACCGACAGACGATGCAGGACGACGACATAAGACAATGGATAGTAATCCCTATGTGTCGACTCTGCTTACAGCAGGCGACACAAAGATCAAGATTCACATACAAAAAAAATCTTAATATCTACAAGTGTTTAGGAAAAAAGTTGTGTAAATGATGTACTGTAGGATCTAATGTCAAACTATGTTCCCCATTGGTGTCCATCTTAAATTGGATGCATTAACCTTGGAATATTATGACCAAGTTTGGTTCTAATTTTTGTTTGTATGTCCATGGGGTCCAACTATCTTCCCTGCTGATGGCTATCTTGGAATAGGTGCAGACTTGCTGGACACCATTTTTAAGGGAATATCTTATAAGCATTGAGTTTAGGTTAAGTTCTAATTAGACAAGCAGTATAAGAAAAGGCTTTTCATTTTCAATAGGGTCCAGTGTTAAAATATCAAAATACGTTAAATGGGGTACTAACATGTCAGACACTTGTTTTGAAGGACTATTCTGATTAAATTTGGTTGTAATTATACTAGTTCTAGGATCTTTGAATGTGTTTTCCATAAGGTCCAATGTGAGACTATGTTCCTCACTGTTATAATTCTTGGTTGAGTACAGACAAGCTGGATATCTTTTTTCGAAGAGGATAATCTATTGACCTGGTTTAATTTGACTTTAAAAATGAGGTGTTTGAATATGTTTTTGTTTTTCCTTATGGTCCTATGTTAAACTATGTTTCATGCTAGATTCCATGATCTCGGATGAAGTGTTGAACTGCTGGTGGGAACCTATTTAAGGACCATTGAGTTAACTTTGGTTTTATCTGGACTAGTAGTTTCAGAAAATATCTTTAAAGGGATTTCCATAAGGTTCAACATTAAAATATGTTTGTTGCTGGAAGCCATCTTGGATATTTCGCAGACCTGTTGGATACCCCAACCAAGGACCATTGTGGCTATGTTTGATTCGAATTGTACTGCGATCTTTAATGTACTTTTCTGGTTCTAATTTATTCTGTGAAAAAGGTCTCTGAATGTGTGTTGAACTATGAATATAATGGCAGCCATCTTGAATTTTTAAGGGGGGGGGGCACTCAAGGACAATGAGGCCAAGTTTGGTTCCAATTACATGTAGCTACATTTTTAAGAGGAGAAGATCTTCTAATGATGATTGACAGGTAAAGGACAGCTGGCGGACACAAAATGATGACAAAAGATAATACAGGCTATTGCAAAGTGAGCTAATATATTTTAAAGGTCATCTTTACCTAGAGATGGGATGTTGTCTCTTTGACATTTACCCCATTTCCTTTCTTTTTCATGTCTTAATTACATTACAATTATAGCAAATGTTAATATAATACCAAGTGATATGTGTACAACATGATGGCAATTGGACAAGTGGTTTATATGTTTAATCATGTTCACAACTTGTGGCTATTTTCAACGATGTGTGAACATGTCAAATACTTTTATGCAAGGGAACATCTGAGGACCATTGTGACTAAGTGCAATTCTAATTGGGCTAGGTTTCATTTAAGAAATTTTTGAATGTGTTTTCCATAGGGCCCAACCTTAACATATGTTATGATTTAGTTTGGTTCAAAGTTACCTAGTAGTTTCTGAGAAGTAGATCAATTTTTAAGCTATTTTTCTAGCTGGCAGCCATCTTGGATGAGGTACAGCCTGACCGGATACCATTTATGGAAGGGACCATCTAAAGACAATTGTGACCAGGTTTGATTCTATTTGGGCTGGCAATTTCGAGGAAGATCTTTGAATGAATAAGTTTTCTGTCCAATGTTTAACTATGTCCAAAACTGGCAATGCAGTCTTTTGGGATTTACCGAAAAAGATCATTGTGACCAAGTTTGGTTCACAACTTCACAGATGCACTAGGAAGTCCTCATATTAGCGGGAGATTGATGCATCATTAAACCTGGTTTAAACCACCATTTAATTTATAAAATACCCATTCCAAATTGGGAATATGACAGCTTTCATAAAATGTTCTGTGTTGGGTTGTGTGTTCTCGATATTGGTGCATGTCTTTCGGATTTTCCTTACTGGTCTCACCCTGTAATTGCTTTGAACTTTTGTTGATATCCTTTTTTTTTCAATTCAGCTTTTAGTAGTTGTTTCAGAGAAGATTTTTTAATGTATTTTCCAGAGAGTTTAACTATGTTTCACCAAACTGCCATCTTGGTTGAATTACAGACATGCCAGATAGCATTTTAAGGGGAAACCATCTAAAGATAATTGTGACTGTGTTTGGTTCTAATTGGGTTGATAGTTTCAGTGAAGAAGATCTTTGAATGTGTTTGCCATAGGGTCACTTGTTAAACTATGCTCTCTGCTGGAAGCCATCTTGAATGAGGAAAAGACCTGCAGGATACCCTTTTTATAGGAGTCCAACGTAAAATTATGCTCCCATTTAATGACCATTTTTGCTGAGATGTTGACATAGAAGGAGCAATCCAAAGACCATTGTTCAAAGTTGGGTTTTAACTGGACTTGTTTTAGAGAAGAGGACCTTTGGACATAATCTCCATAGGATCTAATGCTAAACTATAATATCTGCTGGCGATCATCTAGGATGAGATACCGAAGTATAGAATACATTTTTAGGAAAGGACTATAAAGGACCATTGTCACTAATTTTAGTTCTTCTTTGACTAGCAGTTTCATAGAAGATTTTTGTATGTGTTTACAATAGGGTCTAATGTTGAACTAAGTTACATACTGGTGGCCATCTTTGATTAAGTATGGACCTACTGAATGCCATTTTAAGAGGGGACCATCTAAGGACCATTGCCACAAGATTTGGTTTTCATTGGGGTAATTAATATTTGAATGTTTCATGGGGAACAATGTTGCTAGCTGGCGAGGATCTTCGATTGGGTAGGGCATGTGGTTTCAGAGGAAAAAAGTTTATGTAGATGGACAACATGCAAAGCAATGACAAAAGCTCACCCTGGCTAAAGCCTGGTGGTCTTAAAAGCAAAAGTCAAGAAGAATCAAAAGAAACATACTCCATATTAAAATGATTTGAAAAATGAAATTATAGATACTTTGTTCTGAGATTTTAGCCCCCTTTACCCCTTTCAGCACAGAAACAGAGAGGGGTTATGTAAAATCTGTCTACATACTTTGAAAATGTCAACAAGAATCAGAAGTCCAATGAAAAATGAAACATACGCTTTTGAGAGCCTGAATCTCTGGGGTCATAGCTGACACCAACAGTCAAAATAATCCCAATGTTTAAGGGTCTCAGTTTCAGCTTTGTTAATTAATAGACATTGATTTGTTATATGACCCAAAGTTAAATTATGTTCCCCAGCTATTTTGGATGAGTTACATTTTTCTTGAAGGAGATCATCTAAGGACCATTGTGCCGAAGTTTGGTTTAAACTGGACAAGTACTTTTAAAAGAGATCTTTTCCGATAGTGTACAATGTTAAACTAAGTTCTCTGCTTGAGGCTATATCGGATGAGGTGCACACTTGACAGATACATTTTTAAAGAGGCCAAAGACTATTGTGACCAATTTGTATCCAGTTAGCTTGGGTTTCAGAGTAGATGAACTTTGAATGCTTTCCAATAATGTCAAATGTTAAACTATGTTCCCTGCTGGCCATCACCTTAGATGTTCTGAATACTTGTCACAAAATTTTTTAAAGGGGCAAACTAAGGACTATAGTGATCAACTAAGTACTATTGTGATCAACTAAGTACTATTGTGATCAATTATTGCTCTAATCAGTCAAGTACTTTCAGAAGAGAAGATCTTTGAATATATTTCCCTTTAGGGTTCAATGTTCAATAAGTTCTGTGCTTGCAGTTATCTTAAATGACATACCAACAAGCTGCGCACATTTTAAAGGGGACAACCAAACTATTCCGGCAAAGTTTGTTTCCGATTGGCTTTGCAATTTCAAGTAAGAAGATCTTTTAATGCTTTCTAATAGGTCCAATGTTAAACTATGTTTCCCTACTGTCTGCCATCTTGGATGCATTGCTAACGTGCTGGACATATTTTTCAAAAGAGACCAACTAAGGACAATTGTGAAAAACTATGGTTATAATTCGCCAAATATTTTGACAGAAGAAGATCTTCAACAAGAATATGTGTCTAACGGACACAATGCCCCGCCTCGCACCTATTTTGAACAATGCTATATTTCATGATCAGTGAAGCATGAATTTGGTGGCATGGGTATATATTTGTTATGTTTTTATTTTTATTTGTATCCTAATGTGTATTTAGATGAAGTTTCATGATAATAGCATACATTCGTCACAGAAAAGAAACTTAAATCTCATACTATCCCCCTTTTTCAATGATCAGTAAAGCATGAAATTGGTAGCATGGAGAAATTTCTATTATGTTTTTTGTTTAATTGCACCTTAATGTGTATTAATGTAAAGTTTCATGATGATAGCATACATCCTTCACAGAAAAAACTTCAACCTATGGATAAACCTCATACTACCCCCCTTTTATCCAGGATCAGTGAAGCATGAAGTTGGCACCCGGAATAAATTTTTATTATGATTTGTTTAATTATACCCTAATGTGTATTTATACAAAGTTTCACGATAAAAGCATACATCCTTCACAGAAAAAAAAACTTCAACCTAAGGGTAAACCTCATACTACCCCCTTTTTTCCATGATCAGTGAAGCATGAAGTTGGTAACAGGGATAAATTTTTATTATGATTTTTGTTTAATTATAACCTAATGTGTACTTTTACAAAGTTTCATGATAATAGCATACATCCTTCACAGAAAAAATACTTCAACCTAAGGGTAAACCTAACTTGGGACGGACAGACTGACGGAAGGATGAACGGACAGATCCGAACACTATATGCCCCCTACTATCGTAGGCGGGGCATAAAAATGCTTTGCCATAGTGTGCAAAGTTAAACTAAGTTCCTAAACACATTGGATTAGATATGAACTTGCCGAACAAATTTTTAAAAGGGGACAACCTAGGTTGCATTTGACCGAGTTTGGTTGCAATTGGCTTTGCGCTTTCAGATTAAATGATCTTTGAATGCTTTCCCATAGGGTCCAATGTTAAACGATGTGTTCCCTGCTGGTGGCCACAATGGATGTGATACCACTTTTTAAAAGGGGACCATATAAGGACCATTGTGACCAAGTTTGTTTATAATAGATGATTTGACAACACCAACTTTGTTTCTAAGTTTTCATTGAATCAAGATCACGTGACAATGGACAAATCATCTTATTTCCTTAAGAAACCCTTTATAAATCAGCACCCTGGCATATGAAAACTATTCAGATATAAAACAAAGAAACACAAAAAAGTTCAAAGATGGAGTTTGAAAATTCTATGGGTCAAGAGAAAATAATTGAAATAATTGAAACTTGAAACTTTTTACATTTTTTTAACCTCTCTTGTTTGTCCAGTCTAGAGTTGTTTCCCTTTGCATAAGCACGTGGTCAAATTCAGGAATTCTGTTTGAAGTGGCAAATAGTCTATTGGCCTAGTACTTGAAAAGATCTGTTTCCCATAAGGTCCAATGTTAAACTAAGTTCCATGCAGGTGGTCATCTTGAATGAGATGATGCAGACTTGCCAGACACATTTTTGAAAGGGAAATACCCAAGAACTATTGCATCAAGTTTGGTTGCAATGTTGTCTTTGTTTTTTTCAGAAAAAAAGATCTCTGAACGCTTTCCCATAAAGTCCAATGTTAAACTATGTCTATCTGGTGGCCATCTTGGATGCAATGCTGACATGTCTCAAAGAGACTATCTAAGGATCACTTTGACAAAGTTTCATAATTGGTCAAGTACTTTCAGAGGAGAAGATCTTTGGATGTTTTCCCATAGGGTCCAATGTTTAACTAAGTTCCCTCCTGGTGGCCATCTTCGATGTAAAGGAGGCATGCAGGACACATTTTTCAAAAGGCAACAACTAAGGACCATTGTGACAAATCAGCTATGTACTTGCAGAGATCTGTAAATATGTTTTCAAAGTTCCACACTGGCCGCTATGGCTTGCAGGACATATTTTTGAAAGGGGACCACCAAAGGACAATTATGACCAAGTTTGGTTCCAATTTGCTTTCAGATTAGAAATCTTTCAATGCTATCCCAGAGATTAGAAATCTTTCAATGCTATCCCAGAGACTATGTTACGGTATGGCAGCCATCTTGGATGAGATGCAGACTTGCTGGACCCATTTTTGAAAGTGGACCACCAAAGGACTATTGTGACAGAAGTTGGTTGCGTTTGGCTTCGCCTTTTCAGATTAAAAGATCTTTGAATGCTTTCCCATAGGGTCCAATGTTAAACAATGTTGTCCACTGGCGGCAATCTTTGATGAGATGCCGACATTCCAGACACATTTTTCAAAGGGACCATCTAAGGACCATTGTAACCAAGTTCCAATTGGCCAAGTGGTTTCAGAAGAAATTAGAATACGTTTTCCCTAACGGTCCAATGTTAAACTTAGTTTTACACTGGTGTCCATCTTGGATGAGATGTTTTCCAAGACACATTTTTGAAAGTGGACCAAACAAGGATTATTTTGACAAAGTTAGGTTCCAATTAGCAAAGTACTTTCAGAAGAAAAGAACTTTGAATTTGTTTTCCTATTGGGTCCAATGTTTAACTAAGTTCTGTGCTGGCAGCCATCTGGGATAAGATGCCATATTGTTGGACATATTTTTGAAAATGCCCACCCAGGACTACTTTGACCAAGTTCCCATTGGTCCAATGTTAAATTATGTTCCCTGTTGGTGGTCATCTTGAATCTAATGCAGACTTGCTGGAGAAATGTTTTGAAGGAGGCCAACTAAGGACTATTGTGACCAAGATTGCTTCCAATTGGCAAAGTGGTTTCAGAAGAGCAGATCTTTGAATGAAAAGTTTACAACTGACCATGGAAGGATGGACAAGAGACGAAAGTCAGAGACGACTGAAGAAAAAGCTCACCCTGGCATAGCCATAAAAGTTAAAAAGGTGCACCTTAGATAGCTGAAGAAGGTCATCTTCTGACTAGGCTTGAAAAATCTATTTCTCTTTTATCAATGAGTATATACCAATTTAACTGTTAACAAGGAATGGATGTCTTCAAGAAATCAACCCTAGCTTTTTTACACTATGTTAGAATTAAGGTGAATACACTATGTGCAAAGCTTTTTGTCTGATACCCATCTCACTATCTGCCAATGGAAATCGGCGAGATCATTATCATAAAAGAAACAATAGATGTGACTCCAAATAAAACTATTATTTTAATAAAATTAATGCTTTTATTACAGTAACAATTACTTTTTCAAGAGTTGAATACATTCTTATGCTGTTCTCGTCAATTTCATCAAAGTGCTTTCCAACACATGCAAAAAATGATCTTGAGATTTCATTGGATATTGAAAAGGTCAAGAACTTATCTTCAAATAGCAAAATATATCAGACACATTTATTTTGAGTCTAAATCAAGTATTTTCTCGAAGCATACATTTGTTATTGGTCTTGAATCACCTATGAAAGCTTTATTTTTATTTTTATTGATTTCTATACAATGTAAATTTCATTTCCATTGATGTTACAGTATTGACTGTACAGGCCCATGATGGGGTAGAAACTAAAAATCACGAAAATGGAATTGGTTTCAGAATTTGAGAAACAAAATCTATCATTTACAAGTCATTGATTATCATAGTTCTACTGTCTCTAAAGCTCCAACTTTTAAAGTTTAACCCTCTCGATAGTAGATCTATGATAAAAAACGACTTGAAAGGATAGATACTATTTTTCTACAATGATTATTATCTCACCCTTGAGCACTTGGCAGATAGTGCTTCCTATCATGTAAAGTATTTGGCAAGTCCATAAAATAGTTTGATAAAAATCCTTCATCCTTTTTTGGTTGCAAGAATTAAGAAAATATTAAAACCAAAGTAAAACTGTTGCAGCAGGTAAGATCATTGAATACAACCATGAAAGGGACATGGTCCAGAACTATTCATGTTATAAATCTTGGTCAGTCAGTCGTAAGGGATAATTTTGAATAATGGGCTGAAAACAAAGTAACAACCCTTGATCAGCATTACAGAAGTCACATTCATGCCATGTTCGATTTAAAGTTTGATAAGGCATAAATCCAGCAGGATGAAAAACCCTAACAGCATGCACATCTACATATTGTGTACTTGCTATATACAAAGTTTCATAAAATTCTGTTGAATAGTTGGACTTGTGCTTATAAACATATAGTAGATCTATTAATTTCTAAATTCAAAGGGGCATAACTCATGGAGAAATTGCAGCATTAATAATTTCCCTTAGTATGTACAGCTACATTTTATGTCCTTGCTGCATACAAGGTTTCATGAAATACTGGTGAACATTTTCAGAGGAATTACACTTACAAGATATGCACTCCCACCCACCTGACTACCTGTTTTTAACTGCTTAACATCGCCATTTCAATAACTGGATACCCCAACAGGAAAACCCTGTTAAAAATTACTATGAAGTTCTAACTGTCATAAGAGGCTCTCAAGGGTCGATATGGCTCACCTGGACCATAGCCAACATAGACAGCTCAAAACCGATTGAAGGGTCTCGTTTTCTAGTATGTTAATAGGCCTATGGTCCAAAGTTTAAAAAAATGTTCCCTGCTCACAGCCATTTTGGATGGGTGTAAACCACCTTATCTCCTTTCATGGTGACAATCTAAGGACAATTGTGATTGTTTTATTCCAATTTGCAAAGTAGTTTCAGAAGAGGAGGTCTTTGAATGTAGTTTCCCATAAGGTTCAATGTTAAACTAAGATCTTCAATGGAGCTATCATGGAAATAAATGAGGAATTACTGAATACTAATTTAAAGGGGATCACCCAAGGACTATTGTGAGCAAGTTTGGTTTTAAATAGCTTTGTGTATTCAGAGGAAAAGATATTTTTTGTTTGAAAAAAAGATCAGTTCATCCATCAATAAAATCAAGAAGAAAAAAAACTTGTTTGCTCACTCAAAAAAAACCCCCTAAACCCCCACATAAGATACATGAATGGTGGATTCCAAGTTTGGCTATGGGTAACCAAAAAATTTTGTCAGATCAAAATCTAAAATACATGAAAGAGCACTATGGCATCATGTGATAAAGAATCTTTGAAAATTTCATCAAATTCCACTGATTGGTGTAGGAGGAGTTGCAGATGTCATACCAGTATGACAAAGCATGGCCAAGTCCAAGTATGGCTATGGAAAACCCTTATAAACTAGTCAGATCAAAATCTAAAGTAGGAGGTGAACTAGAAGTGTGTTTTTGATACAAAAAGAATGTCTCCCTCCCCAGTATGTAATGTTTTTTCAGTGATAAAACAGAAGTAAGTTTTATGTTGCCACCAGGTGGCCATTCATTCCAGCTAGACAATATGCACAACTAGGCATGATGGTCAACAATCTTGTGAAGTTAAGTTGAAATCCTTTGAAAGATGTTGGAGAATTAGCGTCCACAAACTTAATTTAGCAAAATTCTAAGTCAAAAAGGGGCATAACTCCCACAAAAATTAGTTCATCAATCCGGAGAGACGATATGCTCAACTAGACATGATGGTCAACAATCCTTTTAAGTTTGGTTGAAATCCAATGAAAGTAGTAGGAGAATTGGCATCCACAAACTTAATTTTGCAAAATTCTAAGTCAAAAAGGAGAATATCTCCCACAAAATTAGCTGATCAATCCGGCTAGATGATATGTACAACTAGGCATGATGGTAAAAAATCCTGTGAAGTTTGGTTGAAATCCAATGAAAGTAGTAGGAGAATTGGCATCGGCAAACTTAATTTTGCAAAATTCTAAGTCAAAAAGGAGGATAACTCCCACAAATTAGCTGATCAATCCGGAGAGACGATATGCACAACTAGGCATGATGGTCAACAATCTTGTGAAGTTCAGTTGAAATCCAATGAGAGATGTAGGAGAATTGGCGTCCACAAACTTTATTTTGAAAAATTTAAAGTCAAAAAAGGAAATAACTCCCACAAAAATTAGCAGATCAATCAGGCGAGATGATATGCACAACTAGACATGATGGTCAACAATCCTGTGAAGTTTAGTTGAAATCAGATAAAAGATGTAGGAGAATTGGCGTCCACAAACTAAATTTTGCAAAATTCTAAGTCGAAAACTGGCATAACTCCCACAAAAATTAGCTGATCAATCTGGGGAGACGATATGCACAACTAGGCATTATGATCAACAATCCTATGAAGTTTGATTAAAATCCAATGAAAGATGAAGGAGAATTGGCGTCGACAAACTTTGTGCTGGACAAACTGACAGATGGACTGACAGAGGACAGACGGAAAAGACAAAACAATATGTCTCCCCTCCCTCTTGAGAGGGGTGAAATCCGATAAAAGATGTAGGAGAATTGGCATCCACAAACTAAATTTTGCAAAATTCTAAGTCGAAAAGAAGCATAACTCCCACAAAAATTAGCTGATCAATCTGGCGAGACGATATGCACAACTAGGCATTATGGTCAACAATCCTGTGAAGTTTGATTAAAATCCAATGAAAGATGAAGGAGAATTGGCGTCCACAAACTTTGTGACGGACGAACTGACGGATGGACTGACAGAGGACAGACGGAAAAGACAAAAACAATATGTCTCCCCTCCCTCTTGAGAGGGGGGAGACATAACTATGGCACCATGTGCTTAAGATTTTATGAAAGTTCATTAAATTCCATTCTTTGGTGGAGGAGGAGTTGGGGATGGCATCCCAGTACCCCAACCTACAACACTAATGACAATGAATGTCAAAGTCCATGGGAAACTCCAAAAATTTGTCAAATCAAAAACTAAGATAGAAGGTGCACTATAATGGCATGTGACAAAGATTCTCTAAGAGTTTCATCGTATTCTAGTCATTGGATTAAGAGGAGTTGTGAATGGCATATCAGTACCCCATAAATCCACAATAAATGGCAAAGTACAACTAAAAGCACTGGACCACAAATGTGGACCACGAATGAATACCCCACTTCCAAAGTGTAATACAATTCTTTAAACAGTTGTCCAGACCAAATTTGAAATCATTCCCACTCATACAAGCCAAGAAAACAAAAGTGGTAAGACAGCAGACCTACGAATGCCTTACACATCACAACTCATCAAAATAAAGCTTCAGACCAAATATGAAACCAATCCAATCTAGGCAAGCTGAGAAAAGTGTGACAAAAATTTCTCCTTCTTAGTTAGTTATAGTTAAACATCAAATAATCAGCAAACAGAAAGTGCAAGCACAACAGACTTGTAAATGGACTTCACATTATAACTCATTATTATAAAGCTCCCATCTAAATTTAAAATCATTCCCACTTATTGAAGCTAAATAAACTGTGACGAAAAATTCTCATCCATAAAGGGCTATTGTAAAAATCAACATATCGGAAAACAGGAAGTGTTATTACGGCATACCTGAAAATAGCTTTAAACAGCTCATTATTATAAAGCTCCAGACCAATTTGAAATCATTCCCACTCATACAATTCAAGTAAATTGTGACGAAAAATTCTCATCCATAATGTGTTAAAGTAAAACTTCCAACATATCGGCAAACAGGAAGGGGTAATATAGCAGACCTAAAAATAGGTTACACGTTACAACTCATTATCAGAAAGCTCCAGACCAAATTTGAAATCATTCCCACTCAAACAACTCAAGTAAACTGCAACGAAAATTTCTCATCCATAGTATTTTATAACAAGAGCTGTCGCCGAATGGCAGCCAAAGATACCCCCCCCCCCTCATTGAACCCTGAATCGATATGGTAAGTGCAAAATTAAGTTGGTGTGGACACAATACAGGTGCAGACACAGTACAAGTGTGGACACAATGATATAATCTTCAAGAAAAAACTTTTCACAAGGGTTCCAATGAAAACACTCTGTCTAAATCAGACAAATATAAAATTCACCCTTTTCAGCCTATTTGACATTTTATACATCTACATATAGTGTTCTTCCTTTGTCTAAAGTTTCATCAAAATCCTTCAAGTGGATTAAGAGGAGTTGTGCGTAAGAGGTAACCCATACGTAGGGAATCAATGAAAACTCAAAGTTGAATTATCTCCCCTTCCTGGTTTCTGACAATAATTATATGCCTTCATGCACATCTCCATATGGTGTTCTTACTTTGTGTAAAGTGTCATTAAATTCATTAAAGTGGTTTAAGAGGAGTTGCGCAAGTGGTTTAAGAGGAGTTGCGCTTACGAGGTAACCAATACATGGGGAATCAACGAAAAGTCGAAGTTCAATTTTCTCCCCTTCCTGGTTTTGAACAATAATTATATTTCTTCATGCACATCTCCATATAGTGTCCTTCCTTTGTGTAAAGTTTCATCAAAATCCTTT